>VWZY01007451.1:0-63108 GCA_013399075.1 Chloroceryle aenea | reverse complement strand
GTTTTTTCTTTGTTGGTTTTTTTTTTATTTTTCCTCATTCTTGCTGACATTTGTAAAACATGAATGTGTCTAAAAGCCAAAGAGGTTAAAAAAGAAGTGGCTCGAAGAGAAACCACAGTAGACAAAACAGATGGAATGGGGCTGACTTTTCTGCAAGGTCTGTAAGACTGTAGACTTTGCCCACACAAAGGATATGAGATCATGTTTATACTCTAAAGTCTACAAATAAAGAGTGCTCTTCCCTGTTAGCCATGACTTACTAGATGGTATTTCCCCATAAAGCATGGCCACCTACATCTGAACTATTTCCCTTTAGAGTCAAAGGGCAGAAATTTGCAGTTCAACAACTGTCTTAAGTTTCTGACCTAATATACCCTCAAGAGAAGCTCATCTTTATCTTACAAGTGCCTACTTATTCTCATTTTTAGTGAAGTTTGGTTAACTCACTCAACTAGAGAGATCAGCATTTCAGAAAGGAAAATGAGGCCAGATGATCTCTTCTGGAGAAGGCCACAGACATCGTGACAAGCTCCTAACTCGTCGAGGTGTTTTGAAAAGGAGAGGAGGAGGGACAGTCAGGACCATCCAGAGTGCACTCAGAATATCCTCAGGAGAGAGATTCAGCAGGAGTCAAAGGGTAGAGCTGTTGGAACGGATTCATACTGACTTCTGCTTGACATTTTATTAAGGCTATGGTTCTGGCCATCTGTTTTTCAGATAGGATTTGGCTTGCTCTGTCCTCAGGCCAGCACGTGTGGAGGAATACCATACTAAGCAGACTGGAGGTGAGGATTAATGGCCATAGGCTGGGGTGGAAATGAAGAATGTGTTCATTTCACTAGAGATGAGGGAAGCTGACAGAAGTATTTGCCACACAGAGCATCTAGCAAGGCACACAATCCAAGATGGGAGACACAAGAGGACCTTTCCTAGGGCTTCAAACGCAAGACACAAGAGTTTTGTTACAAGACCTTATTGCACGAGCACATCTGAAAGGAACTGACCTAAAAACTCCAGGATCACTCTCCTTAAACAGTAAGAACCATCAGTAATTTCCCAGCTGCTGGTAACACATACATGGGTTATTAATAGCAAGTCAGATGGTTTCTCTTATCAGAGAGATTTAGTTCTCCCAGAGTTTATGATGATAGCTATTGTCAGAACCCTTTAAAAGAATTTCCACTGATTTTTTCTACAGGGCAAGGACTGTCTCTTCTCAGGCACTTGTGAAGTACTGTGAACTGGAGACAGTCTCCTGGGTGTGAGGGATACATGGTACAGCTAACCACTTGGCTGTCTGTCTGTCCACCCACCTCCTCATTTTACAAGGTGAAGATGGGGCTTTTGGGGTGAGCTTCTGTTTGGTTGTTTTTTTTTCCCTCTCTCCCTCCCTTCATATCCAGAAGCTCTCTATGGCTGACCCGAGCAGCATGGTGAATCTGCACACTCAACTCTGGCTGCCTGGTGAGGTTAAACAGGGTAATTCAAGACCAGTCAGAGGGTATCTGGGAAGGACAGGAGGGTGGGGAGTTAAGGTGGAATCAGCAGCGATGGGCAGATGCCTGTTAACTCGTTCAACAGCATGTCTTGCCCTGCTGCCAGTGGAACTGCAGTGCCTGTTCCCTCACTGAAGGGCCTGGCAGGGCAGTGCTCACGGAGGCAGCAGTACATAAGTGCATGGGCAGTTGCCACAAATCCCAGCATAACAAGTAAATTTTTGTTACCATTATTGTCCACTGCAAAGATAAGCTACTACATATTGCATTATTAGCTCTATTTTTCATTTCATGTGCATTAAGCTTCTATTTTCCTGGTAATTTGATGATGGTTAGCAGTACATCCAGACTGGTTTGGAAGTGTTCAGCCTGAGTTTTATCAGACCAAAAAAGCAAATCGTCAAGATGTGCACGTGGCAAGTGCTGTATTCATCTGGGACTCGGAGAAGCAAATGCATATGCTTCTCTGAAGACTGAAGACAACATTTGAACTTTCTCCTGCTTATTCAAACTTCTGATCCAGGAGCTCAGAGCTTAAAAAGGGCAATTTTTACTCTTGAGTTTGGTCAAATGAATAACCGAGGGTGAATAATTAATTAGAGAAAATGTAGTTTTCTAATCCTTGTGGACAGCGGACGATTCTCATGCATGGTGCACAGCCTCCAGAAGGTACAACTGCTGCCACTGGCAAGACTCTGCCCTAGTGCCTGGTGTGGGACTGGTAGTTAACCTTCTGGTTCCCTTTTCCATGCTTGCCACTGCTTACAGCAGCAGCCTTGAGGTTCTTGGTGCTGCTCACACTGCTGGTGCTGTATCCCTTCACAGGACGTGGCATCTTAAATACATCACCCCCCTGACTTCACCCCCAGTCCCAGAGCATCTGCCACCTTTCCTCCTGGTACACAGCACTACTCTACAGAAAATGTTCACAGAAAACTGTCAAGCCATATGCTAAAACTCCCTCCCATCCTACAGCACAGCTAGGAGGAAGCCCCTGAGAAATCCACGCCGTCTCTACATCCTTGCTGTACACCCCATAGCCCAAGGCCACACTGATCTCTTCCTTGGCAGGACTGTGTTTACTGCTAGGGTTTTAATTTTTATCTCTTCAGCCTGCTCAGAAGAGGATGGTGAGACCTCAGAGGATGGTGAGACTTGATCTTACATGATACACTAACCCTCTGGTCTCAAAGCTTTCTACCTGCTCTGCTTCTTTAGGACAACAAAACGGTGCCCCAGGTTGCCTGTCCTGTTTGCTCTCTCTCTTGTTTTCCAGCTCTGCATTTGTGAGCCTGACACTTGACTTTTCCTAAAGCAGCCAGGCCTTGCAAGTGAGCAGGTTTCCCTTGCTGGGAGGAAGCATCTGCTCTGTATAAACATCTCCGGCGAGGTCTTCCCCATCACAGAGGAGTACCCAGGCATGGCTGCAGTCAGTTTCTCCCTTTCAACAGCTAAATATCTACAGAAACTGAAATGGAACAAAGAAACAGTTCTGAGGTATTGAGAACTAAATTAAAGGCTCCCTCCAGAATTTTGTAGACCTCAGCCTAGAGCTTGGGATACCCATGTGACAGATGTACCCTATTTGATGGTGCTTTTCTCTCCCATTCCAAGCAAAGAGCGTCTGATTATTTTAACTTTTCCCCATTGCTGCCACTTTTTTCCATAAGGAAAAAGCCATTTCTAAATTAAGCTTTCATAATCAGTGGAATATTCGCTTCTGTGGAAAAAAAGTCAGAGGAATTGATGGATTTTTGAAGAATATTTGGAGGAGATAATTCAACAAAAGTAACTGCATTTGTAACGAGCGTCACCTTCCTCTACAGACATGCAGATGAATCGATTGAACAATGAATAAGATCATTAATTGGTTTTGTTTTCTAGTAAGAGAGTCAGTCATTTTGAGAAAGGTGCCCCAGGAGCAGGTGGTGAACAGCTAAGCAGAGCTCTCTGAGCAACACCGATTACATCACTAATTTCTGTGTACCTCTGGCTCTGTTCAGTCTGAACATCCTTAAACACTTCACCCTTATAAAAACTCCAGGTGTTAGCCAGGAGTTCAGAATGATTTATTTACCCAATTTAGTGTTGGGGTTTTTATTTTCTCCTCCATTCTGAGACAGTTTCCCTTGATTTATCCAAGTTATTTTTCCCCTTTCTGCAGCCTAATAGCAAACTGCTTACTGAAACCTGTGATAATATATTGAATCTCAGTGGCATTGTCTGCTGGGGTCGGTCAGCTGTGCCAGGAGAGTCTGTTCTGTTTGGTGAGGAGGGTGGTGAATCTACCTGCTGCCTACAAGCAACTTCCCATGTAATTTGTAGGCCTCCTTAGCATGAACATTTGGTCTTAAACCTTGCCTTCCCATAACCTAACACAAAGAAAGGTGTTAGCCAGAGAATTCATGCACAATCGAAACAGATACCCATAGATTTCTCTTTCTGGAGGATGCTCTGGTGTTTGGAAAGAACAGTTCTTCTATTGACCAGATCCACTGAAAAAGTAGAAGAATAAACTGCAAAAAACCCGTAGGAGGTAGGAGTTTCCATCCAAAGAATACAGAATGGCAGGAGAGACACTCTTGCTGAGTTACTGGACTGCATAATTGTCCAGGGATTTTCCTACTGAAGCTTGCAAAAGTTTGTCTAGTGGAACAGTTTTTCCACCAGAAAATGATGATTTGATGGAAACAATTCACAGCTGTACATTGATTCCTTCTAAATTTTTGATGGATCATCATTGGAACAGCTTATTCAGGCAGTACTTTGGCTTGTAACAACAGTTGGTATCAAGTAAAGTCTTGCAAATTTTTTATTTTCAAACTTTTGTAACGAACCCCAACATGAAAATTTCAACATTCCTTCCTTCTTAGAGGAAAACTTTTCCTAATATCAGCAGCTCCTCCAGATGGGCCATTCCACTTTGCCCCCAGGCCTGCTGCTGTTCCTGTAACCTGCTGGAGACCAACAGATTCCTCAGCAGCTCTCGCCCCTTCTCCATCCACTGGCTCCCTAGCAGAGCAGGGGGCACTCTGTGTGCCTGCCCTCAGGAATACTCTGATGCTTGGCTACTACCTCATCCTGCCCAAGCTAGCAAGATATAGTGGCATGTAGTGATGCTGTTCCTCTAACCTGTCTCTGAGTTTATGAAAAATTCCAATCTTGAGGCTTCACAAGGATACAAACGTGTCATTTACTTTTAATTCCTCCTCACCTACCCCTCCACAAATGCTGGAAGTGTCCAGCTCCCATAACCACTTAAGATTAAAAACTATTACTGCCCTTTCTGTAATCTTGAGGTTCCTCCTCCTTCTCTTTTCTCTCACGGGTTTTCTGGCTTTCAGACTTGGCAAGTAGCTTACCAAAACAAACACAGCGTGAATGCTGAGAGCAGCAGCTGATTAAATGCTGGATGTTGATCGTAGCCGTATTTTATTTCTATTTTCAAGCAGTATAACAAAATAAGCTCCATTAGAAGTTTGACCTTTGAAAGCCACAATACTTGACTTATCATGAGAGAACACTTCTCTCCGTAGCAAGGCTTGCTCACTGGGGCATGATGCTGTCTGCTCTGAGCAGCTCGAAGGGTTGCTGCTCTGAGCATTTTAAGTGCAATTCAGAGAAAAAGCATTTTAATTCTACAAGGCTTAGTCATATTTTGAAGCAGCTTTCTCAAATCTTCTGAAGGACGTCAACCAGTCGACTTTTCAGTGTAATTTATGACATTGAAAAGCTTAAACTGAGCTTGCAGATGCTGAGGACTCTCTTAAAACACTTGCTAAGAGAAACAAGACCCATACTGTTGACCACCACTGGGAGCAACTTAGTTGTATTCCAGATTTAAAAATAAATAACAGTTTAAGTCCAAGATGAACAGTTGGCAGCACGCTACCCTAAGAACCAGGGGTTAAATCAACACAGGGTTTGTTAAACTTCATTGTTCTTTGGCTTCACAGTCTCCACTTTCTTCCAAGAGTGAAAGCTGCAGTACTGAGGAGCTGCACGCAGAATTCCTCTGCGGCCTGCTCCCAACGCTTACACAAACATCCTCTCATGAAACTTCAGGTTTTTAATCTTACTCCACACGCTTGTGAAGGTTTTGATGTAGCCTGTGTGGTCTGTAACTAATTTATACTGATTACACTTCTACTGTCAGTTTACCTGAGCAGCAGCAAGGAAAATAACGCGCTGCATCGCTGTGGAGATCTTGGCAATTAAATGCTGAGAGCACTTCAGTACCTGGATAGGCAACTGCACTGCTGAACTGAAACTACACAGAAGGAATATGCCACGCTGCCTGGATGTACCATTACTCTGTAAAATACTTCAATATTGCAATAATATCTGCCAGCTGCAACTCACTGTGCTTCACATCAAATCAAACGGCCTAAGTGTGTGGAGCCAGGCCTGGTGTCAGCTATTAGATGGCAGCTTTTCCTAAGGGGACGTGCTGACAGACAATCAAAACTTTTCTTTAATATTTCTTACTGTGCTTCTCCTAGGGAGACTACCTGTCATGTAGCAATCAGTGTTTTCTTGTGACAGAGAAAGAAGAATGGAAAACAAAAGAACTCGGATACCCATCTCAAACGTTTGGATTCAGCAAAGCTGGTTCATGTCTGGGTTAGGCTTTTAGCAGCAGGATACCATGGTGTGGTTGTTACTTAGTCGTTTAGGGGACTTTCAGATACTCTTAACTGAAAATTCAAGCCTCTTTTGCAACAACCTGGCTCTCTGTACACACAGTAACCCGCCTAATAGATCACACTGACTATGGTGGAAGGATGTCACAGATGGAAATGTTCAGCCTGGATGGGCTGAGCATGCAAAATGTGGATTTTATTTGATCTACTGTTGCAGGGCAGTGAAATGTGGTAACAACCACTTGTCATACCACACTGGTCAAAGTCTCAGCTTCTCTGTTAGAGCAGCAAAAGGAAAAGCAAACAAGCAAACAAAACCTCCCAGGTTTGAAAACCAATCCTTCCCCAACTCTAAGTGTGGCTGTCCCATGCTATGGAAGTTATTTGTTTTTACCAGAACTGCTCATCTTTGCTTCAAACCAAAGTACTTTCAGATCAATCCCAGAGAAGTTAACTGTCCGACATGGCCTGCAGGTTACACTGGATAACGAATCCCTTTCAGTTCATGCAGTGAAATCACCTGTTCTTGGCCAGCATTTCATTGCCCGTGCCTCAAATGTTCCCCCCCCAATCCCCTACACACCTTTCTACCCATCCATGCTTTCTATGCTGACTCTGGAGTTCCTCTTCCAGTGTTATCCACAGAATCACAGAGTGTCAAGGGTTGGAAGGGACCTCTGGAGATCCTCGAGTCCAACCCCCCTGCCAGAGCAGGACAAAACCAGAGAAGATCACTCAGAAATGCATCTGGACAGGTTTTGAAAGTCTCCAGAGAAGGAGACTCCACAACGCTCTGGGGAGTCTGTTCCAGGCCCTGTGACCCTTACAAGTAAAGAAATTCTTCCTCATGTTGAGGTGGAACCTGCTGTGCTTGAGCTCGAGCTTTTTGCTTCTCTCAGCCCATGTTTTCCCCCCAGATAATGGGTGATAGTGCTTGTTCCTTCCTGTGCACCATAATCTTGATCAACTGTAGCACCTTCCTTTGCTCAGGAATTCCCAGGGAGACAACTGAGAAGACCAGACCAGACCCTTTGAAATCACCATACCNAGGATGTCACAGATGGAAATGTTCAGCCTGGATGGGCTGAGCATGCAAAATGTGGATTTTATTTGATCTACTGTTGCAGGGCAGTGAAATGTGGTAACAACCACTTGTCATACCACACTGGTCAAAGTCTCAGCTTCTCTGTTAGAGCAGCAAAAGGAAAAGCAAACAAGCAAACAAAGCCTCCCAGGTTTGAAAAGCAATCCTTCCCCAACTGTAAGTGTGGCTGTCCTGTGCTGTGGCACGAGGGCACTGCAGTCTGCCTGCCTGTGTCCCCAGTACTGGCTGGGGGGAACTTCAGAGCACTCAACTGATGGACTGTGCTTTGCGTGGAAAATTGTGCTCCTGGACTAAATCAGGAACTGTGTAGTTTGAGAGCCTCAGATCTATCCTCTGATCCAAACAAGTGTTGTTTTCCCTGCGGATTCTGCTATGGAAGTTGTTTGTTTTCACCAGAACTGCTCATCTGTACGTTGCTTCAAAGCAAAGTACTTTCAAATCAATCCCAGAGAAGTCAACTGTCCAACATGGCCGTGGAACCTGCTGTGCTTGAGCTCGAGCTTTTTGCTTCTCTCAGCCCATGTTTTCCCCCCAGATAATGGGTGATAGTGCTTGTTCCTTCCTGTGCACCATAATCTTGATCAACTGTAGCACCTTCCTTTGCTCAGGAATTCCCAGGGAGACAACTGAGAAGACCAGACCAGACCCTTTGAAATCACCATACCAAAGACCAAAAGAAAGAAAAAACCCCAGTACAGGTGGGAGCAGCAAATGGGGCTCACCCCCCAGTTCAGGAATGCAGGTGGGCAGCTAATGCTTCCTGTAAGAAGCTGGAAACAATGGAGCTGATGGATGGGAGGATTAGGCTGGATGAGTAGAAAGGAAGCCTAAAGCCTCAGATTTGTGGAAAGTACTGCACAGAAATGGAGAGAAGAAAAAAATACATCAAAAGGGTTCAAGTAAGCAGTGAGACATCTTAGGATTAAGCTCTGCTGATCCAAACCTCTACACTATTGGAGGTTCACCCATCACTAATCTCGTCCCCCTTCATTTATGAGAAAACATGACCAAATATAATCAGTTACAGGATTCTGGGATACGGTTATATCAAATTATCTCCTGTAACGAGATGCAGCGCAGTGGCACGGCCTGAATTTCAGCTGCAGGAGCAGTCAGGTTTTTCCCTTACATGTCACATCTCACTAGAATTCACTATCTGGAAGATTTCTAATCAAAACCATCTGCTTCACCTTTTCTTTTGTGTGTGTGTGCACATAAGGGGCAACTTATTTGCCTTTTCTAACAGCAAGGCTACTTGTGAGGACCGATAGTGATCCCGTTGGTGATGTGGAGTGGATGCAAACCTGTCACCTTGATAGAGAGGAATCCTTCATGAGAATAATGCTGACATACCTGGCTGCGTGCCACCCTCCTGCCCACAGGTACATCTCGTGCACAGCTGCTACTGCAGCAGCCCAAAGATGCATCTGAACTACTGCTGCACTTTGAGCTGTTGTCAGCTCTTGTCCATACCTGTCCCAGTCCTGACCAGTCTCGGGGACAGGCAGTGCAGAAGTGATGGGTACAGTCCCACCCCCTAAGCACTGGGGCCAGAACCAGCTCCTCACACTCTTTATGTTAAAAAGTCATGAAACTCCTCAGAAGGGGTGATGCTTCATCTGCCACTCATTGGGTGTTTTTTCCCACGGTAAATGACAGCCTGGATAGCTGAATTTTTGCCTGGATCTTGGTCATGTGCAGAGCAGTTCATCCTCTGGCATCATGGTTGGTATGGTTTAACCCCAGCCAGCAACTAAGCCCCACACAGCTGCTCACCCACATCCCCCACATTGGGATGGGGGACAGAACTGGAAGAGTAAAAGTGAGAAAATGGGTGAGTTGAGATAAATTGAGTTTAACAGGGAAAGCAAAAGCGACGCACGCAAGCAGAGCACAGTGGGGAATTCATTCAGCACTTCCCATGGGCAGGCAGGTGTCCATCATCTCCAGGGAAATAGAACTCCATCATGCATAACTCTTACATGGGAAGACAAATGCCATCAATCCAACCCCCCCACTTCCTCCTTCTTCCACCCTCTGGATATGCTGAACATGGTATCACATAGTATGGAGTATCCCTTTGGTCAGCTTGGGTCAGCTGTCCCAGCCATGTCCTCTCCAGCTTCTTCTGCACCCCCAGCCTGCTCACTGGTGGGGTGGAGTGAGATGCAGAAAGTCCTTGGCTTCGTGTAAGCCCTGCTCAGCAACAGCTAAAGCATCCCTGTGTTATCAACACTTTTCAGCACAAATCCAAAACGTTGGCCTCTGTCAGCTCCTATGAAGAAAATTAACCCAGCTCAGCCAAAAGCAGCCCAGTGGCTTTGTACCCAGCCCTGGAAGAGGAGCAGAGAGCTGCCAGAGCAGGCAGTAAGGATGTAGATATTGCAGGAATGAAGGCTAAGACACCACAGCTCAATGCATCTTGATTCATTGCCACGGCTAACTTCATCTCTCATCTTCAGACAGCTTTCTCCCACGTCTCTCAGTACGGACAAGGCCACACAGAATGGTTTGGGTTGGAAGTGTTCATCTAGCTCAACCCCATCACCATGGGCAGGGAGGGACACCTCCCACTCACCCAGGTTGCTCAAGGCCCCATCCAAGCTGAACCATCCAGTGATGGAGCACCCACAACTTCCCTGGGCAACCTGTTCCAGTACCTCACCACCCTCACAGTGCAGAACTTCTGTGACATAACACAGATTTTTACACCGCTGCCTCAATCTCTCTCATCAATAGATAGATGAGATGGTAGATCCACAAGTACCACAGATAAACCTTCTGGTTACAGCACAAGGGGGAATTCCTCGGTGAATGTAACCAAACTCCCTTGACTGCAGTTGAAAGACACCCCTATTATCAGTGAGAATCTCTTCCCTTCTAGCTTTTTCCCTTCTCCCTGCCAAAAAAACTCTAAAAATCACACAAAACCAAGGCAGTTTTGCAAGAGGATGCCTCTCACGAGTATATTTACTGGAATATTCCTGGTTTGAAAAGATTTTCAACCTCAGCATTACTGCTCATCTATTCATAGTTACTGAACTTTCATGCACAAATGCAAGATGGTTTAGAAGAAAACATTACTTCTTTATTTTTTTAGCTCATTTCACCATGGCACCCACTCCCTCTGCACTCTAGTGTAGCATTACATTCTGTCTTGGAGTGAAGCGTGCTTAGAAGCACCATCCTTCACCACTGCAAACAAAACTGTTCTTTGCTTGTCATTCCTCAGCCCAGTAAGCAGGTTTTCTCTGTAGGCAAGAGAAAACAGCATACACATATAAAATGTGTACATCCACAAACCCACAAATGGGGCGTTATCGTAGGTAACTGGATTTGACCCCCATTTAGCATCTAACCTGCCCAGATCCCAGGAATAGTAACCTATAGTTTATGATAAAAATTCAGCTACTGCTCTGAAATGATAACCCACTGCAAAGATGTGTTTTGTCCTGAACAGAGGATGAATTCAGACGAAAACCACTGGGAAATATGGTGCTATTTGGGGAATACTCCCCACCTACGCTGTGTGCGGTAAACAGTTATCTGATGGACGTTGACTCTCATCAGCCATGCAAGAATCTGGAAACCTCTCCTTGCTTTCCTGAAAAGAGAGCAGCTGGTGTTTCAGAGAGCTTTGCTGATGCACTCTGCACTCCAATTGCACAAAAAATGATGCGCTAACCTGTTTTGTACAACAGCAGCTGACCTTTGCCAGGAGAATGTCACCTCTGAAACTGCTTCTAAGTGTGATGACAGCAGTTTGCCATTTTTAAGAGCACACTATCTTGAGCCCACAGTGGTAAGAGCTGGCTGTAAGGTTACACTAACTTTCTGGATTATTCTTTTTCCTACCTTTTAAGTGAATCTGCACAAAGTGCCCTGAAATTAAGACAAAAAAACAGGGGAGGCTGAGCAGCAGCAGCAGCAGAAATAGGTTTCTGTAAGTAGCCAGACAAAAAGTTTTCCCTCCTCCTCTTTGCCTTTTTTAGTATCTCTTGTGTAGTACTGATCCTATTGTGCATTTGGCTATTTAATGTGTATTTTAAAATTACAACATAAGAAGTCCAGGTTCTACTTTGAGTGAACTAATCCTATGTCAGAGCTAGGTCCCTCTTTTCCCCTTCCTCCTCCTGGATATTCATCTTACATTGGACTGCAGATGGGAACAGCAATATTATTTTAAAGTTATTGATCCAAAAGATTGCAAGAGAGAAAATCTGAGTTGTTATGCTGAAAGCACCTGCAATGAGAAACCTGTCAGAAGGAAAAGGATTATCTTGTGCTTAAGAGGGACTGGAGCCCGAGAGAGTCACGCATCAGATGCACAAAAGCTGTAGCCAGAGACATCACCTACAACTATGACATTAAAGGTGTCACTGCTGAATGAGGATCTGTCTTAATCCTGGAAGTTCTGGAGAAGTGGAAATACATGGCCCCAGCTGTACTATCAAAGAGTCTTTAAAGCAACTGTTGATTCATTAAGTTGCCTTACACATCATAACATGTACCCAGGCTCCTACGTCCCCGCGCGGGGCACTGCGCGCACCGTGTGCTCCACGCACCGTAGTGGCTCTTAAAATCACCTGGATAAACAAGGGCAGAACAGTCAGGCTGGTTAAGAAGCCTCAAGAAAGTGACTCTCTGAAGTACTGGGACTTAATTACCTACTCTCACAACGTATCAGACCTGTAATGTGCTCCTCTGGGGGAAAGCAGATGGCGAGGCCCTTTTTTCTTTTTGGAATGGACACCTGGGATTGCCACTCCATGTGTGGCTGCCACCCACACCTTCCTCTGGGCAACCTTCCCTCTGGACTTGGCATTTCACATCCCCAAGGACTGTGTTAGTACTTCTATTGTGTCAGCTGCTATGAATATACGTGGAGGAAGGACAAAGACAAGCCAAGACATACTGCCACAATAGCTCACTGCCGTAGTGCAAAGCACTAAGCTGTTAAAAAGGATGGCAAAGAGCTCATTAGAGAGCAGGACTCAGCTCTCTGCCTTGAAATACATCAAAAAGCTATGTGTTTATTAGTTTGGAATACAGGTTGCTTTAAAATAGACAAACTATCGGCGTCAGAAGATTATGTGTTCTATTTGAGCAGGGAATATTTCAGATAACATAAACCTTGTTACAAATATTAATCAGTGGATATATGACAAGATGACATTTTACATCAAATGCTATAAACGTTCACTTGCTATGAATAAATGTAATTTGTTATGAAACTGCATTTTCTTACCATGCTTAAATTAATAATATTAAAGATATTAGAGCAATTATTTGTCATATTTGTCATTTTATGACAAACTGACAGCGTAGGAGTCACGTTGCAGAAGGACACTGGCTGTGCTTGTGTTAAACATGGTATTTTCAGGCTTCTTTTTTTACTTTTTTTTTTCCAGGCTTTTAGCTTTCAGCCTGGAGAATCTAGAGACTGAGAAAGTGGAACCCAATCCCACCCCCAGGACTCTGTCCCTCCCCTAGATACTTTCACAAATAGGTGTGCAAGGAGTTTAAAGGGGCTTCTCACAAGTAACTAGTGACAGAACAAGAGGGAATGGCCTCAAGCTGCACCAGGGCAGGTTTAAACTGGACATGAGGAATAATGGTTTCATCAAAAGGGTTGCCAGGCACTGGAACAGGCTGCCCAGGGAGGTGGCTGAGTCACCACCCCTGGAGGTGTTTAAAAGCTGTAGAGATGAGGTGCTTGGGGATGTGGCTTAGCAGTGCTGGGTTAATGGTTGGACTCAACGATCTTCCAGGTCTTTTCCAGCCTAGATGATTCTGTATTTGTAATTCTTGGGCAAACAATAAGCAGCTGCCCAGGTGCTGACCTAGCACAACCTCAATGCACAAGGCTCAACAGGACTGTTCTGCTGCCTCAGAGCCAGCCACACACCAAGCTTTATACTGCCCAAAGCACCTCTTGTATTATTGCCACTGCTCTTCCATGATGGAGAAACACCAACTGCCCATTACACTAAAGATCAATTTCTTTGGCTTCTGCTGTAGAGATTTCAGCACAGCAACGTCTCTGGGTTCAGAAGAACAGACTGCATAGTGGGCTAGAGTCACCCCAACACCATCTGCAATCCAGTGTTGAGATTTCCTGCACTGCCGAGCACCACCTTTCATTCAGACACCTCAGAATGAATCAGCAGCCAGGGCAGGAGATGGCACAAACACGTCCTCTGGTGTAGTTATGCAAGACACATTTCACAATTAATGATTCAAAAGAGAGAAACTTCCAAAACCCACTGAAAGAAATCTAGTGTCCAAACCAACATTTCAACACTGGATCTAGGAGAACACTCAGAAAGCTGAGAGCACAGATAGGTTAGTTATTTCTTGCTGTTGTTTTGATGCTTATGCTTTGGTGTCTGAAGCAAGAGTTCACTGTATGAAGCAGTGGGATACAGATGCAAGCCAAACGAAGCTGACCTGAGTCTTTGCAAACCAGTATCCTTACATTACAATGGAAAACTTGATGCAGCCACACTATTCAACCCTAAAACTAGATGAATCCACACAATTCAGCCCTAAAACTAGATGAATCCACACTATTCAAACCTGTTCTTGCTGGGCAAAAAAAATATTTAGGTTACAGGTGCCCACCTCTGGCACAGCAGAAGAATCAGTCACACAACTCTGGTTTAGGTAGAAATCAGAGTCTAGAAGAAGCTTAGGCCTCCAAAAGAGCAAAAGTTTGAAGGGACTATTTTTGGAATCTAGAAATAAAGCGTTTTGAGAGGACTTGGTTGCTGGAGATGGAGGTTTCTTTTCCATCAATCAGCTCCATGTAATAGGTCTTAAGTAAATATTGGAAGCCCAAGGCACTTTTATATATTCCTGTTGTAAATGCAAGAGGTTCTATTAAGCACATGTGTCCAAGCACTCCTTTACTGTAAATTTATCCCATTTTAACAGGAATAGAGGATTTTAGGCCACCATAAGAGGAAGGGCAACATTTTGACTTTCTCAGGTATCTTAGCAAGGAAAACTTACCCTTCCATCAGAGTCATAATTGCACACTAGTAGACATACTAAATGTATGCTCCCAGGAAGGATTACAGAGTAAGCATTTACTATTAATGTTGCTGATAAAACACGGCTAAATTATTTTATAGCAGAAGAAACACCTGGGGGCAGGGGAAGGAAACTGCTTTTTAAGTCTCCTGTGGCACATTAATTTGCTTATTTAAGTCAAGTGAAGTGCTGAGTGGTGATAGAAAGGGAATTCTGATGAAGTGCTCATGATCTATTTACTGTCCTCTCTTGCACTGGGGACAACAGAATTACTCACAGAAAAGGAACTATTAAGAGTATGAGTAACAGTGATACAAGACATGGAATTATTTTGTAAATAAATAAACACATCATCCAGCTTGCTAAGTATTAACAGCCTCTTTCTACACTGCCCATCTGTATTACCTCATTCTAAACAGACATGAGCATCATCCTTTGGTGTCTGGAGAGTCTGGATGCAAGTATCTCAGTTCCTTTGTGCAGCAAGATTTGGATCACAAGTTAATATTCCTTCTTCCATCTCTTTGGGAAGTTCAGCACTGACATCAGAGTTTTCTTGATGGCAGTCTGCAGTTTGTGCCTTACACTCACATATGTACGTTGTCTGCTTGCACACCACCTCATCACCAGTTCTGAACACAGGAGCTCAACCTGAACCTATCCAGTTTTCATTGGATACGTCCCTCCAGAGGTGACAGGAGCCAGATTCTCATTCTGGATAGGAAGCAGGTGAACTTATTTAAGTCCCATGCAGCATAAGTAAAGACATCAGGATCAAGCCGTGCATATTTAAAAAGACTTTATGATTTAAAGCTACATTTTCAGCATGAAAAATGTATTTGAAAGCCAGGGGAAAAAGTATAAAAAGACTTATTTTGGCCAGAACAAGAGCAGTCAAAACAGTACTGCCCAAGTTTTACCTGCAGCCTGTTAGCTAAGGAACAGCAGTGGCCAGAGAAGGAGTGTGGTTTAATAGCTCATCTGAAGCAAACCAGCTGGTGCAAGCAGCCCTCTGTGGGAACACAAGGACTCCTGACAGGGGAGCAGTGGACAGAGGGGATACACCACCAGAGTGCCATTAAACACAAGCCATCCAAGAGCTACTGAAATGCCCTTGGAGTGTGCAGGAAATTGGCTCTCCCATCACCAGGTAACCGAATGAAACCCAGGAGCCTCTCCTCTCTGTGCTGGTTGCTGCCAGCAATGATGGGATCTGATAGCCAGAGACAAGTGTTCAAAACTCAGGAAGGCTCTCCCAGGAAGATGTCTTAACACTGACAAGAAGTTCAAAACAAAAAACCCTGTGCATTTTCTTATCTTTCTGGAATTGTTGAATCCCTTAAATACCGTATCTGGTGAGCGCCCATTCAAGAAACAAGGATACTGGCACTTGGGAGATTATTTAGAGAATATATAAACTAATTTAATGGTGTTTGAGGAAAAGAACAGCAGACACATGAACATCAGAGCTCACGAAAATCTAAAGGCCTCTCCGACTGCAACTTTAGCCAATAAAAATGGAAAAAGTTGCAGAATTTACTATCCCAAACTGAAAGCTGTAATTCTCCAGTACACAGTGATGGATAGTTCAGAAATTCTAGAGGAAGATCCATGTAAGTCTATTGAATCATAGAAACCTTCTTCCAAAGAGAAAAAATAAATAAATACAGCTTACAGGTAAAGGGACACAGGGAGATCTTCAAGGGGAAATAACTAAATTAAATGACTAATTCCTGCAGTTTATGTTGCCTGGAATTTACTATAAATACACACTGAAATGAAGTGTGAGAGAGCTGTTACACATTTTGTGAGCCTAGGGCCTGATGTAGTTCACCACCCCAGTGCAGAAGCTGTTGGCCTGTATTCCAAGCCATTCCAAGGCATTAGGCCCTGAGACAAGGAGGGGTTTCTCTTTCTCTACACTTGATGTATGACTTGGAGACCTCAAGCTTGACCACCACTGCCGTGCTCTGTGACTGCTCCATTAGAAAGCAGTATTTCCAGCTGCTGGATAGCCTAGGTCAAAGAAATCCTGCTACAGAAAAGTGTTAATAGAAACTCCTGAACATTCAGGGAAGCAGACCTTGTGTAAATCCTTCCCACTAGAGCCAGGCTGCACTAATAACCACAACTGCCCCTGGTCTCCATTCCAGTCCTCCAAACAGACCTACAAACAGCGACTAATCGTCTGGGCCAGTGGGGCAAGGATAGAAACGAGCTGTTGCTCATTAGGCTGTTTGAAAACATTGATTACACAGGCACAGCTGGCAAACACCAGTTGTGCTGGTATCCCCCAGTCTCCACACCCAGCCTGGCTGGTGTACAGTCATTATTTGGGCGAGTTCAGATTATCACTGTTTTCCCTATTGACAAACACGGGTTAAAAACATAATAAACAGAGTGGATTTGTGTTGGTATTATTAATGAATTGGCAACAACTGTCTCTGCGCTGTTCAGCTCTCAACAGCTGTTTATATTTTATTTTAAATCTGTAAAAACATTGCTTTGTAATCCCTTGATCTGTACCATAATTTCCTTTTGTTCTGAGTCGTTAAAGGTGTCTGTGAACTACTCAGGGGAAAGAAAAAAGAAAGAAAAGAAAAAAAGGAAGGGAAAGGAAGGGAAAGGAAGGGAAAGGAAGGGAAAGGAAGAAAAGAAAGAACGCACGCACTACTCATCTGTTCCTCCAAGAGAAGACCACTTTCATCATAAAAAATGAACACTGAAATCAAAGCAAAAAACCAAAGGTGGATGAACTCTGTGCTGCAATAGCATAGAAGTCAGGATGTCTGTGGAGAACTATTAGTTATTATTGCTTTAAATTGTTCCTGATTTCTGCAAAGGAACAGACCAAGTGAGCTGCACCTAATCTTTCTTCAGTTATCTTGTGGGTTTATTCGCTGCTCTCCCTCTCAGCTTGCTAAGAATTCTGCTGGCTGTTTGTCACAGCCAGGAACAAGCCTGTTCAGCTCACCCCTTGTTGATAAGTAGGCGTTGTTACTTATGGATATCCTGTTGTGCTGGCCTCCTGGAGTCCTGAATTTTCTTATTGTTCAAGCCACAGTGATTTCCGGGCAGTGCTCTTTGCAAAAACTATAATTTAGTTGAAAATTTGTCAATGTGGGTTCTAAAAAAAGCTGAGGTATGAGCAAGTACAAATAACCTTTTCTCAATTTGCTTCTCTAACAACTACGTAACCAGAAAAAGAAAAAAAAAAATCTTTAAAAGCTGGAATGAGAAGGCAGTGCCTCAGCCTGTGATTTATTTCATCGCTGGAGAGATTAGAGACAATGCCCACTTTGGAAACAATGCACACAGGCAAAGTGAGTATTCAATAAAGTGTGTCCAGCGAGGAAGGCACTGCCAGGAAAAAGGATCCTATCAAAAGATCTCGGGGCCAGCCAGTTCAAATCAGAATACCTCCAACAAAGCAAAAGACACAAACAAGATTTACAGCAGCGTGACTCTGTTTTTGAAAGTTAGCAAACGTCATTAACTTCTGTTCTGGGCAGAGCACGTGTCCTTAGGGAGCTGCATACAGGGGATTATTCCACCACCTACTTCATGCTTATATTTGATATCAATGTACCTTTGGGGATTTAATGGCCACTTCCATTTGTTTGTCCAAAAGACAAGAGATACTGTATGAAGCCTCACACTTTGCACTCTGAGAATTCCATGAATATCATATTTACCAAATTATGCTTTTAAAATACTAATTAAATGAACCAGACTCCTTTAATAGTTCAGTATCTTCTTCATTACCCTGCTCTGTGAAGTACATGCTATTCAAGAGAAGGCAGGAGAGATAGAGTGATCATCTAAAAGGGACAAAAAAACCCCAAGAAGATTGTTGAGGGAAAAAGGAAAAGAAATACGAGCGGCTCCGATCTAAATAAAAACAGAGAAAAAGACTTGGAAAGAATTTCAGAAAAGAAGTATGTTTAATTGCCTACAGCCCCAGGAGAGGTAATTTATGTGCCAACAAGTTATGGAGGTTTTATGTGCCTATTAGTCTGCTATTCAATTAAAAAATGTGTACTTACCATGGCAACCTCTATGTCTCATGATACACATGCTAATTCCAAGATATCTCTACTGAGCACCTTCTTAAAGACACAGGCACCCCACCACTAGCCACGGTCTAGTTTTCCACAGTCACTAAGAACCAGTCAAAGGAATAGTCCCTACAACAAGTAGGAATGGCACTTCTGGGACTGGTAATCTCACAGGAGTGTGAGCACCAGCAGCAGAAGGTATGGACACAGGGCATCACTGGACCTTGCTGCATTTCCCCTGCTCACCCACTGAGACAATACTCCCAAGGCTTTGAAGCAATTCCTGGGGGATGTTTTGGTTTGGCTCACACTCCTGAGGCCACACTTCCACCAAAGCTCTGGAAGCTCTGGAGTGTACTCTCCTTTATTAACGCCTGCCAGGACACACACCTTCCCGCTGCTTCAGCCTTCCCTGCCTGGGAATTCCCTTTCTCACCAGCCCACGTCAGACTCCCTGTTCTCAGAGAGCGTTATCCTTCTCCCTCTTCCTTAGTCCCACAACAGCAGCTATTGGCAAGGCTGATTTTCCACTGATTCCTTTTCATAGAAGGAGTATCCGCTGCCAAACTCCTTCGTCAGCCTTATGTAATTAATGGATCAAAGCGTTTTGTCACGAGCACAACCTGAAGAATTGAACCTCCTTCAAGAAATGCACACTGCCTCATCCCTAAGTTTGAAGTATTAAGGAGAATTTAAATACAATCCTTATGAAAGTAAAGACAAGAAGGCATTGAAATGATAACCTACACTTCCAGTGGCTTTCTTGTTGCTAATTGCTTCTCATTATCATCTTCCTACCCGTCAGTAAGTACTGAAAGCATTCAGTATTACCCTTCCTGAGGATATGAAATGAGCTAGTCCTCTCTGCTTGTCTGCAGCTCGTTCAGGGCTGGAGCTAAAGCATGGAAAATAACAAACCACAGGAAAGAATCCCAGAACCATGGAGTCACAGAATGGTAGGGGGTGGAAGGCACCTCGAAGGATCATCTGGTCCACCCCCCCACCAGAGCAGGATGCCCTAGAATAGGTCCCACATGAGGAACTGTTGATCTGTGCCACTCTCAAAGCCCGGGAGGTTTGCAAACTTAGCAGCACGTGAAGTGATGCTTCCCTTGGCCAAAGGCTCCCAACAACCAGTGACAGAGAAAGAAGGAAAGCACCTTGTGTGAAGTTCCGGATCTGATGAGGATTAAACCTCAACTACATTTCAAAGACAATTTTCTTCTTCCCTTGCTTCCCCTAGTAACAAGTAAGCTGCTCTTACTCACTGTCTTGAAGCACTCAATATTCACACTAAGGAGCCGGAGCTCCCGTACTGTTTCCTGCTCAGAGCACTTCAGAGGCACATACCATGAGCAAACAGGTATCCAGTCACCAGATCAAGCCCTTTGTGGTCACAAACAAAGTCTTGTTTTTGAAAGATTCACAGCATGCCCAGTCCCATTCTAATGGTAGGAAAATAGTTGCTAGGTTTAAGGAAGCACAAACCAGCACTGGCCTGCGAGGAGCAGCTGCTCCAAACGTTCCAACTCATGACACTTGCACAGAGCACAATGAAATGGCAGCAAACTACAATTTCAAGTTTAGCCCCTTCTTCTAGACATTGTTTTCTCTAGCTGGGAGAAGGTGTGAAGTTTTCTTTCTGAGGCAGAGAAGTGTCAGGGTGTAGTTCCTCACAACAGCAGCAACAAAACCACATCCAACTCACGTGGGTTATCCAAAGCTGAGAGCAGAGCAAGGATCCTACTCAAATCTTCTCTGTCCTGAAAGCAGGTTGCCTTGCTTCTCTGGTGGGTCAGGAGACTTGCTGGCCACTTGTCACCTGCTCCCCAGCACATCAGCACTGGGGACCACCCAATTGTGAGGGACCACCACTGGCACTGGGGTGAAGACAGGGGAAGTTTCACCTGCTAGCCAAAAGCTTTCTTCCCCAGATCTCTCCCCACCTCCTGCTTCCCCCACATCAGATCAGCCTGCATAAAACACAGAATGCAAATAGGAATCCTGGGTTGAATTCAAGTTAGATGTTCTTGATGGTTCCCCACAAGATTTACCTTTCTTCAGTGTTTGTACTGATGCTGTAAGGGCATCTTCAGGGGAAAGAAAATCATTTCCTTGAGAATTTGGTACATAACAGAAACCCCTGCATTAGGAACTGTAACCTGCATCAAACTAAGGACAGTTTTGAAGATGTTTGTGCTGTCCTCAAGTTAGATTGCAACTCTTCCCACTCAAGGGAGGACCAGATCGGAGCTGCATTTTCACATGATGGATGTCAGTGATTCTCATGAGCAAGCCACATTGTCCTTTTTGTACTGCATCTCCAGGATCCTGGGAGGGAAGAGTACCTGACCCATCCATTTTGATATAAATCCTTTATGGCCTTCAAATTGGGCACTGCCACTTTAATAAGGCAGACCCGGCTGAGATTCCTGTTCTGCTGAATTCCTCCCGTTATAATGAGCCCTGAACATCAGGCTGAGGTTGTGATCAAGACAATACAATTAATCACCAGACCGTGCACAATTTCGGTGACGTGAAAATTGCACGCAGTTAGATTTTCTAACTAAAACTAATATTTCATGCCTCGGAAAGGGTGAAGTTTCAGTGCATAACAGAAAAGAATTTCAGAGGTTGAAAAAAACCTGGCAGTCAGCAGGGCCACGTGAAGGTGAATGCATAAATCAAATAACTATACCATCTGTTACAGAAAACTTAACGGGAATTAAGTGGCCCATATTTTCTAAAAATGTCTTTCTTCACAGTGTGCAATATCACTGAATATCTAAGGAGAAATACTGGAATCCGACTTTAATTAGGAAAGAGAGTTTGGAATACAACATGAGCTTAGTCAACCTATCAGCAAGATAACATTATTAGGAGAGAAATAGGAACGTGTATTTGCAAGGCAATCAAAATAGATCTTTTTGGTGGGAGGAAGAGGGGAGATTAAAATTGTGTAGCAGCCCCATTTCCAGTATTTTTTCAGCTGCAGCTTGTGGCCTCAGACAGAGAAACAGTGACAGGGAGGCTTCTAGGAGGCTTTTCATTCTGATGTGATCTAAGGTAGGGTGGTCACTTGAGTGATTTCAGAAGTCACCAGCAAGAAAGGTTTCCTGTGTATTTAAAAGCTTATTTCATTTCTTAGGTGAATGCAGAATTTGCCAGAAAACCCCCTCCAACTGCAGAGACCAAATGCAATTCTCAGCCCTTTCTAGGCTCAGCTCCAGTGCCAGCTGGTGGGAAGGCACAACTTCTGGAGAGCTCTGGGACCACCCTTCCTCCCTTTCACCAGTAAAAGAAAAGCATAAGATTTTTTTTTTTCTACACCTCTGGCTTCTAAAATCTTCAGAGATTTCTTTTTTTTTTCCTTTTTCCCCAAGAGTTTGAGCATCTCTGCTCAAGGATTCTAAAAGTTCTGTCTGCACACTGACAATAGAGATCAGAATGGCAGGCAGAAGAGCAAACCTTACACAGGAGTGGAATAAGAAAGACAGATTTCCTTATGGAGGAGTTACAGATACTGGTTGAACAGCTGCTATAAAAACCTCAACAGAACAGGTTAAATTCAGTCCGACAACGGAATGCTTTAGGAAAGTGATTTCAGACTAAGAAATGGAAGAGAGGGTGAAATGAAGTAAAGGAGGGACACAGAAGAAGGCCAAATGACACGGGGCAAGATGATGAACAAAATGTATTTTCAAAAGCTAAAAGGGAATAACAAATTGAGGTTGAAAAATAAAACAAAAATAAAATATTCTTCTCTTATTTCTGGTTCTGCCATTGGTATTCCTTTTCTTCTGCTCCCCCTTCTCAGTCTTACCTTCTCTACAGATAATCTAAACTCTCTGGGGAATGATCTCCCACTATTTATAGTGTCTAACAAAACAGAGCATGCTCTCAGCTTGTTCCTTTGAATATTACTGAGGCACAAAAAGTAAAGAGGAATAGTGGGAATAGTTGGGAAATGTGCTCAGTAATTTTTCACCTTAACAGTTCTAACAACAAATGGCAGTTCTGTGACACTGAGACAGCTCAAGGAGGCCAATGATGTTCAGTTTATCAGTAAAGCTGTAAGATAATATCACATCTCATCTCAGTTGATCCAAACTAATAATGCTTGCTACCTAAACAGATCCAAAACATTTCAGAAACTGTATTTCACAAACTGCACACAGATCATGAGTATTCATCTTTTAAACAGCAGAATCCATTGGCCACTCAACAGCTGGGTCATAGTAAAAGCTGAAGTCCAGCAAAAAAGTCTATTAGACACCAAAGCAGCTCCTACTGTAGGGCCACACAGTTTAAGATTGAACTGGCTTGAAACAAATAACATTATACCTCTAAGTGAAAATCCTGGAAAAAACAACCCACTCCATCTTTTCCAATGAAAAAAGTTACTGGAGATTGGGAATAAGCTCACTGGGTGGCTCCCAGACTGACAGCTGACAGGGGATGAGCACCTATGACAGCAAGGAAGGAAAGAAAGAAGTAATTCTTTGGAAGTTAAAAAACAGTGATGAAAAGTGCTAAAAACCAGGTTGCCATGGAAAGCAATAGATATGTGAAGCAGGTTTGGATACGGTTCAGTGGTGTGGAGAATAATCAAAGGGTATTTTGAATATGCATACTCCCAGAAATGACTGAAAAATGTGCTTTTTTTTCTTTTCTCTGTGTGTTTCTGGAAAAGGGCAATAGCAGGAATAGAGGTGTGCTGTAATTGAAGTGGCTTTCATTACATAAAGCACGTGTGTGGACAGGGGAAAAGAGGGATTTAATCCTTTGGCAGGCATGGGAAAAAAGATTCTCTCGTAAAATTTGATATAACGCACAGAAATATGTATTTAAAACATAATAAAAGAAAATTAACACATATAGAAGAGTCATCACAGCATAATCATCTTAATTGTGTGGGGTTTGGGGGGGGTGGAGTCCTTGTTTTTCTTGTAGCAACTGTTTTGGGATTTAATGCCTTACTCTGTGTCTGTTAATGCATGTTAAGTACTCCAGAATTATATTATTCTGTAATAATATCTTATTAATAAGTAATTTTGATTAAAGCTGGCTTGGGTGGTGTATTTCCTATGTCATCAATGGCTGGAAGTTCAACAGCTAAGAGAGAAACACAACCCCAGTGCCCACCACCTCAGCCACCCGTGAGGGCAAACTGGGGCAGTGCCAAAAACACCTCCAGTGGTTAGGGAAGGGTGAAAATGTTCCNAGCTGGCTTGGGTGGTGTATTTCCCATGGTTAGGGCAGGGTGAAAATGTTCTTCTTCAGGCCAGGGACCAGGAGCACCTTTCTCCATCTCTCTCTGAACCAGGTTACTAAGAGGTACTAGTGGGGTGGCATCGCAGCCCCACAGGTCTGCCAGGGCATTAAGACTCCTCAGANGAAAATGTTCCTCTTCAGGCCAGGGACCAGGAGCACCTTTCTCCATCTCTCTCTGACAGGTTATTAAGAGGTACTAATGGGGTGGCATCGCAGCCCCACGGGGTTGCCCTGGCAGATGCGGGGTGGTGGGGCTGCCAGGGCATTAAGACTCCTCAGAGCATCCTTGCTGGGTCCTTCAGCCATTCTCAGAGCAGACATAGTGTCTGGCTCCTTGGAAGGGGATGTTGCCAAGGGCTACACTCGGGGAGTGAAACCAAACCCACTTTCAAGCCTAAATCAAGAGCAGAGTGCATTGGTGTGGCCAGAGCAGCACCGCCGGCTCTAAGGCGCGCACCGTTTATTTCCAGCTTTTATTGTCAGCATTATAATTAGAGCCCCAAATATACTGTGTGTATACATCAAATCAAGCTCCAGCAACCAGGGGTTTTCTAGCAATATATACTATGGTTGAATTCCTGTAATTCTCCTATTAAAATCTTTTACCATAGCAATCTGTATTTAAATAAATACCCCGTTCCACGGCTCGTGCTCACCGAGTGTTATTGCTGCCTCTTTCCAAGAGAGAGCAGCAGTGAATTGTACTATCAGTACACTGCACAGTTCAACTCAAAACACACTCAATTTACATTTTCGACTCTATAACCTTTCAACCTACTGACCATGAAAAATGCTCCAACATAACGTGACACATATAAATGTTTAAAGTCCAAAGGGTAATTATCTATATTCATAGTTAAAACTGGGCCTTGATTTCACAATAGAAACCATATGTTCACTCAAAACACTTTCAATAGGCTAAATAACACCCAGATTAACCCTGAGTTAGTTTACTGGTTAAAATAATAGCAGCATCTTCTTCTAATTCAGTAGTTCATTTATCATTTCTGATCAAGGCACTGAATGTGAACTTTCAATATTTGAAAGCTTAACTTGAAAAATAAACTGCATGCAAGAATGGCAGAAATTCCACCAATTCTTAAATTTTATCTTTAATGTCATGTAATGTGCCTGATAACAGCTCAAACTATGCTATTTAGCTTCAAGTACAATTCTGTGCTGCCTCCAGTTTAATAGACTTAATTCTCTCTCCCAGAAGGGCAACGACTTTCTGACTTTTGTGTGTTTGTGTCCACAGAACAGGGCTTAACAGCTGGCTGTTTAGAACAAATCTTGCCCATTTCTTTCATGAAAAATGCCTTTGGCCCAAGTCGTTTCCAGAGAAGTATAGAGCACAAGCACTGTAGCATCACCTAAGGCCTCTGCAGCAGCAGTAAGAGAAGAACAGCAGTGAAAGGTATACTAAATATGTTTTGGAATAAGCAAACTATTTAGATACGCATTCCCTTATCTTGTTTCCACTAAGGCAGAAAGAGATTATTTTGAACCTTTAGAATCACTGCAGCAGAAAATTACAAACAGAAGACAAAATTGTATATTACAGGAGTAATGAGAAGTCAAAGGAAAGAGACGTACTTAAAAAAAAAATAGCAAACAGGCAAATGGCTTTTCAGTGAGTGCCAACTCTCTGCACATTAAACTGGTTAAAAGCTCCTTCTCTCCCTGCTTGTCATGTCATTGTTCCCTGTCAAGCAGCAGAGAACACCTCCAGCTAGTACATGATATACAGGATGCTTCATCAAAAAAGGTATTCTCTGTCTTTGAATCTGAATTGACACTTTCCCTATGTATATTACGAAAGCCCTCTGGAAATGGCAACGGGCGACGGCGCGGGAGAGGCAGGGAATTTTGCAGACAGCTCCCTGGAATGCTGGTCTCATTTCCAAAGGACATTATTGCCTTCAAAATACACAGGTACAGCTGGAAAAAAACAAAGGAAAATAAAAAGTCTTTGCCTCGTCTTCAGCTGAGCTTGGGTTTTATACAAGAAAATTGAGCTCTTGTGTGTACAAGGTGCTTTGTTCCACCTCTCCTGCCTCGGAAGAGAAAAACGATTCTCCTACGGGGAGAGGCTGCGGCCGCGTGTTTGGTTTATTAGGATAAGAGCATTGTCCCTCATAAATTTGGACTCTTCCCTTGAACTGCTGGCATTCTAAAATGTTGTAATTTTACATCCATCATTGCATGATATGCCCTAAACAAGGCAGTGGAACCATTCACCCTTAGAAAAGCTGGCACTCAACCAATTTATTCACTCGGCAAGAGTCTTTATACAGTTCTCTTGTACACCTTTGCCATCATTTATGCATCATTTACCATAAAGATAGGAACTGCTAATAAATCCCTTCTACTGAGAGCTGGAAGTAAATCGGAAAGGTCTTTTGTATTTAATATCTCAGGGACTCTCTAGCCTTCATTTTGTCATAGTGTAGATTATTCTGGAGAAGCTTCACTGGTGTCCCAGTTGTTATTTATCAGCAATCCTGCACGTCACCATAAAAACCAAGGCACTGAGCATCTGTGTTTCTGTGCCAATTGTTTTGCAAGATTAGTCCAAGTTAATATGGCTACGGGATGGCTTCCCTAGCTACGTGTAATTCCAATTTGAATGGGATGAACTTGGCTTGAAGAGGACTAAGAATGTGTCAGAGTTTCTTGCTGTGTTTGCAGAACAGGGTCTTTTTACAATTCAAGTCGAAGGAGTGTTTCTTTCTGCTCTGTCAGCAGTGCAATTATAGCAGGGGTTCCCAAATGGAAGAGCTTGATTAGTGGTGCTACTGGAGGAGCCTGGGGTGGAGGAATGCAAGAGGAAAAGAGTGGATGTCTGTGTCATACAGATGAATAAATACCTGGCTAGCTGTCTCCTCTCATGCCACACGGTTACGGTTCTGTTACAGCCTCAGGGAGGAGGATGAGCTGGGGATCAGAAGTGGATCCCCTTCAGTGCCTGTGGTGGCTTTTCTCGAGGCTGGATGCTGCTGCTGTTGTGGTCCAACGTTGCTCCAGTGGCATCTGATCACACTCAGCTGAGGAATCTCCTCATTTGTGAAAGGGGAAGAGCATTTTGTGTGCTTTTCAGTACATTTTAAACCGAGACAAAAGGTGGATAACAGAGCCAGGTGAAGAGTTCATTAAATTCCCCTCATTAAGTCAACCAGTAAAGAAGAAATGCTCCATTGTTAATGTTAATCAAGCTAAATCATGCTCTGCAGATTAACAGATTCCTAACTGTTAATGCCTGAAGTGATAAGAGAGGCTGTTAGAAAACAAGGCAAGCAGCAGTTCCTGTTGTTACAATGCTGGAACCCAATTTAGTTACAGACATAAAGACAGCAGAGGAAGAAGCTTTCATCATCATCATCATCATTGTGTAAATGATGGAATCATGGTTTCCACTGAACTTTATTGAAAGGATTCTCCAAAAAGATTCAGTTTCTAGGAACTGACTCCTTTCCTTCGTGATTTTGCTCTTTTTTTTTCACAGTGGTGTCCTCCTGATGCTCTAGTTGAGCCTTTATTTAACACACTGAGAATACCCAGCAATTCTAACTGACACTGAGTACTTTGGCAGGTTTTATACCTTACGGTCATTCTCTTAACTGTTCCTGTCTGGTAGGAGATTTATTTATTATTTGTTTCAGTTTTTTAGCAGGCTTGACTCTCCAGAAGATATATATGTGCTTCTGGATACCTAAACCAAGCCATGACTTCCACGACAAAGACTTCAGTGATTAATCTAAGTAAAAGGTAATTGCTAGGCTTCCTGCAATTTTCTTCTAGACAAACTTCCTCCTTTCTTCCAGTAGCTTTTCAGCAAATATTTGTGCTACAAAACATGTTTGTAGAATCTCTTAATATCAGAGGACAATAACATTAAGGAGCACTGGCTCAGCTGCTTCAAATCTGTGAAACGTGCTCTTATCTGCTCTTTTGTAAGAGCCAATTCATGTGAAGACCTCTTTGTTAATTGTTCACATTTATCTTTACTGTCTTCCATTCTTTTTCATTTTTATTATTGTTAAGGGCGTATTTTTTAAATAATAATTCATCATCTTTATAATTCAGAATTGTTATTAATGTAATCTTCCTTTTCTATTGAAAGAACTTTCTCATTAGGAATTTTAGGAACACTTTAAATCTTTTTTTGTTCTCACAGCCCCAACCCTTTTCTCCTACAGTGATAGAGGGTGCTCTGTTGGCTACAGAGCAATCTAATTTGTTTATCTTCTAATTTCAATAGAACTTTGTATTTATTTTACTGAACTTCAGGCTCTTTTCTTGTGAAGCAACATCAGCTGCTTCCTTCTTTATGAGCTGTGGAAAAGAGGAAAGATTTTAATATCCTTCCTCAGTCATCTTCCATGCTTTGTATTAATCAGACAAGAAACTCTGGACCCCCTGGAGTCAATGGCAACATTGCTATTGACCTTGAAATGGCCAAGAACTTAGCTTAGATGTCTTAATGTAAGTTTGGCTGGTTGTCTTTGTGCTCCGCAACAGATCCGTCATTTGCCATACTAAATTTAAACAGCTTATGGTCCTTGGCTCCGAGATATTCCTTTATTTTCCTATCCTCAGGCAACTCCATCCTCTCAGTAAGAATTAGATCTAGGGCAGTTTTGCCTTTTTTTGCAAATGATGAAATTCTCTCTTTGACACAGCATGCTCGGATATATCTGTTTCCCAACAGATTTATGAGCAGCTAAAATCCCCCGTGAAGAAAGTATTTTCTAGCCAAGAATCTTCTGTACCCTGCTGTCCTTCCGTTTGAGTGGCTTGTAGCTGATACCCACTATTTCTCAGTTTTGCTTTCTAATTCCCTTGCAGGGAAGTTGTGTGTTAGGCACTGGTTAGCCATGCTGCTGTCAACACCACCTTACTGTTTTTACCAGCTCTGTGGAGCAGGCTGTCAACCTTTTATGGAATCTACAGGAATTTCTTTTGGAGACTTGAGCTGTGCAACATTGCTGGGATTTGCCTCGCTGCCTCTGTGATTATAATATTGGCAATTTGGAGAATGAACTAGCACACATAAATAAGAATAGCTAATAAATAAATAGCTAGATCAAAATAGCTAAATAAAATGAATACATCAAAGGAATTTCCCGAGCGGCTCTTCTACGGATGCAGCAATGAGGAGACAACAGCCCAGATTCAGATGGCTTCAATTCTCCATGAATTCCTTCATCTAATGTTTGAGGCCCTGAAGGCCTCCAAGCAGCTCGCAGGAACCACCGGTATGGAATGTGGGCTGCCTACACCTGGAGCACGGTGCGTGCCCACGTGGCAGATCCCAGCTCCATCTGCACCAGCGGAAGAGCCAAGATCTCCATCTCCATAGACTCCCCCCACTGACAGGCAGTGCAGATAGTCCCAGGGGTCAACGATTAAACATCTGTGCATTTCGACTCAAAAACTCAAACTGCCTTTCTACTAATGGTAAGCAGTGCTGATTTGATACTTGTCGTAGCTAAAAGCATCCCTGGAAAGGGGAAAAGATGCAGTTTTGCTGAAGGGCTGACAGGATTCATTTGAATCCCTTTATATCTGACATGTGAAATGGGGTCTCTGGCCATGGACAGGCTCAGGGGAGCCCCAGGGGAGGCCAGACAGGGGCTGTGAGGCACTGAGTGCCCCTGGGGTCCTGCAGTAATGCCATGACCTAAGCAACTACAACAGCTATGAGCAGGGTAACACCCATCACCTGCCTGCCACAGAGGGCAAGGGGGAGAAAGCCCCACGAGTGTGACGAAGTTTCAGAGCCAGCTGCTGGCAGCAGAGGAAGGCCCAGAGTCTGGCCTGGGCCTCCTGGCACCGTAGCTCTTGAGGTGCATGGCTCTGGCAGGCTGGCTGGGTGCCCTTCTGCCTGCACCAGCCCAGATGCTGCCCCTCTGCCCCCTGGACCTACTGCTTCAGTCCCCAGGCTCTCATGTGTTCCCTGCCCAACAGTTCTGGCTTTGGCACTTTTTGGGTTTTTTTATCCTTCTCCCAAACCCAGGGAGTAGACTGCAGGCTCCCTAGAGGAGTATTTCCCCTCCTCTGGATGGTAGGAGGAACAACTGCCGAGGAAATTGCAGTGAATCCTGCTCACCCCACCAACAGCACTTTATAATGCAAAGGGATCCTTAGAGAGCTTGGCTGACAAGCTCTAGGAACTTTTCAGAGTATATGCAAACTGAGATTTCTTTTTTTTTTCCCCACTTAGAGCATGTCTAAAGATGAATGCAGACATTTCTTGCAGCAGAACTTTTCACCTTCACCACGCCAGGGTTCTGCAGCGCTGGACCCAGTCTGGCATGTTCCCAGTTAGCTCAGAGCACAGGCTGAGTGAGGCAGTGGCTGTCTGCACATTTCAACACAGCCATACTCTTCGTTTCCCCTCATAAATTTTATTCCAGAAAATAAATAACCATCGTCTCCCTCACACCACCTTTTCTTTTTTCTTATTACAGTTCCTTATCGTGTCTCCAAACTGTCACACCACTGAACTTCTCTATTTACATGTATACACAGGATGAAAAAATCTAATGGCCTAAGAAGTTTGTATTTAATGCAAACCAGCTGACAAATTAAGGCATACTTTCCTATCTCAGCTTTCCTGGATAATAACATTTGATTGTTTCTGGAAGACTGTGGTGGGGTTTCTTCTGGACGTTTGTTTTGCAGAACAGTTTTTAGTTAGGGAAAAAATTGCTTCCTTGTGTCTTAAGAGTTCTTCTGTAATTTCAATTTACAGTATGTCCTCTTGCTGCAATATTTGTTTTAGGGGAAAAATAGTAACCTGGATTGACTGTCTCTGCAGCATATTAGATTTTATGTATTACAATTAAATTCCCCTCTGAGCCATCTGGTTTACAGATTGTATAGATTTTAAAATTTCAGTTTGTCCTCCCAATTTATCTAGATTAGGACCACCTTTTCTAGTTTTACTCTTCAAAAATGCCCTATATTTTAAATTTCCAGTAAAAGTAATGATTACTGGCATACAAGGTGGTTAATAATCCCCAAACCATGGTTTCAAATATTATCCCATGGAAGATATTTGCCAGGCAAAGACGCACAGAAGTGACCTGTCAATTCTTTCTAGTTTTCCTCCAGACAGAGGAAAACTCACCATCTTCTACAATATTTCTTTGCTTTTGGCCATGCTTAATATAGGTAACACTATAAACTCTGCTACTCCATATTTAAATAACTGTAGTGGGTGGTAATTGTGCAAACCACTGAGTAGAGACTGAGAGACAGGACACTCACGGCAAACCCAAGGTGCTGGGTACCTAAGTCCAAAACAGAAATGCAAAAAACTTCAGCAGAATGTCTAAGGAACACTTGAACTCCCCAGTGCTGGGCATTTTTACCAGTTTTTGTGATGCCTGCAGGTCTGCCTGGGCAGAGCTCCAGATCTGCCTGGCTTTTGCAGTGAGGCACCAAAGTGGAGCAGGGCAGGTGGATCTGGAAGCCACGCTTCGATGCAATGCCTGAAGTGGGCACTAAGCAGATTTCAGGTATTTCTGATACGAGGGGGGTGGGAGTACAGGCCTTGGGGGCTGTAATTTTAGATGAACTTCAATCCTGGTTCGTCACTGGGTCAATTGCTGATCCTGCCACAACTGATTTCTTCTGAGAACTCCGAGAGTAAACCATGGATAGCTTGGGGGGGGGACTGTGTAAGTAGTCATCCCGTAGCCTAAAAGAAGGTCTCACAAATTATGGCTCCTCTGAATCCTGACAATCCTCCTGAATCATGACAAGCTCTGTATCAGGAAAGCAGCCTAAGCAAAGACCAATGTACATTTGGAAACGTGCTCCTTAACTCTCCAGCCACCTGCTAGGATTTTTCATGTTACCATGCACATTTTTATTAGCATTCTTTTATTCAGGTGCTGAAACATGAGGGCATGAACATGAGTGTTTTGAACCCCTCAGAGAGAGGACAGCAGGACCAGCAGTGCAGAGCAGCACTATCAAACAGAAGGAAGGTGAACTCACACACCCTCCCTTATATTCTGTCTTAATTCATGGACTTGTGCAGAAGAGAAGGTTCAAATATGAATTTTTAGATTACCTCTAAGATTTTGCCCCAGATCATCTCTGAACTGCAATACAGCTCTCCCTTGCCAGCCAGTTGGTCTAGGAATCACGGACAGAGTTTGTTTGACACTGCATTTCTTTTCTTGTGTCTGTTTTTCTATCCATTCCCTATAACCACCCCCAAGAGGCACGGCATATGATATTTGATGAGAAGACTTTGTATGGAGTATCTCCTTTGAAAAGAAATATTTCAGATTATGATTTTCAAGGAAGATATTCAAAATATTTCACAATCATCTTCTCAATTTTGATATTATAATAGTAACTTACAAATATTATCCTTATGAACCTTAGTTTCTTTGTTTAGCCCCAGCCCATTTCTAAATTAGCATCACATTTAACATGCAGAGTCATAGCCTCTTACAACAGGAAGAGTAATATGGCAAACTGCCTTGAAATAAATTGAACACTGCAAAAATATTATGAGATCCTAGCACACCCACTGGAAGTCTAGATGTATAAAGGAAATTCGCACAAATATCCTGTTTCCTGCTGAGTAGGATTAAGTCCAAGCAAACAAAAAGTTTGTTTGGTTGCAGCCAGAGTGCTGAGGCATGGGGGGAACGAGATGGGAGAGAAGCCTCTCCAGCATCATGAGGAGTAGGAAGTCTGCTGTGCCCAGAATATGCAAATCACAGCTGACAGTGCCATTAGCCACCACCACCCTCTCTGGTAAGTGCTTCTGTAGTATCACTTTATGATTAGCAAGCTGAGTTCTGAAGGTTTCATAATATTACCAGGTCGTAATCCTCAGCCTAAGGTATATTGCAAGAGGCCTCAATGTTTACCAACTTTCTTTCATGGTTTTCAGCATCAAGTGGCTGAGAATAAAGTATACACCACCAAAATGAAGAAATAAATAAAGAATAGGTTGAAGGAAAACATGATAAAGTCAACCTGGTTAACCTGCAGAATAAAGGAATTTCTTCATACTAGAATTTCTTAGGAATCAAAAAGTGAAAGCAACGACCAGATGAGGAAAGCAATAACTAATACAAGCTAAATATTAACATGATAAATATTACTACAAAGAAACTTTTATGGAATGCTTATCAGCCCTTATATGTGAACTGTGGTAAAAACAGAGCCCAAGGAAATGGGAGCAATAAAGAAAATGGTAAGGGGAAATCCAGCCCCAGAGTGAAGCACCAGAAGAAGTTTAAGAATAAACCATTAAAATAAATGGTAGCACATTTCCAGATGTTCTTCAGGAGTTTAAAAGAGCTACAGATATGAAATAGCTGCCCAGTAAACTGGGGTTCCTGACCTGCTGCTTAAATCAAAGCTGGAATTGCAGAATGAAAACGTCAACCCTCGGCACATGGTATCTAGGTTCCAGGTATGGCTACAGCTCGGTCAGCTCCACCTGACTTGTTGTGCCAAAAGAAATCACTTTAAGTTAGTAGATCTGGGGAGATCAATAGAGAAAGTCCTCCTTATGCACCTTACTTGAGAAGCAGCAAGAACAGTATTGGCCTGCTCATTGTCTTCACAGTATTTCTCTCACCACAGCTTCCTAAAGAACATAAGCTCTTACGGAATAGGAAGAAGTGTTTTCATCCACTGGTTCAAAGGGGAGAAACCAGGTGCAGGAGTGCTTTTAATAACAGAGTTCCCTAAGAGGATCCTCTGGGGATACTGCAATATGAGTTATTCAACAAATTCCCACACGCTCTGGAAAGATGGGTGAATAGTGATGCTTTCCTGGTAATATCATTCAGAAAATTTTCCTCTGAAAACTGCCTGCCAGCAGAGCATTGAATTCATAGCAGGATAAACCAGTCTGAAGTGGGCAATGTTGTGGGCAGTCCTCTAGAAATTTCATAGCTATGCTCACGAGCTATCGGAAAGAAAAACAGCATGGTAAGAATTACTGGGAGGGGAGGAATTGTCAGAAGGCTGCAAAGCAGGAAAGATGGCCATGAGATTTTATAGGTTTGTGTCAGTTTTTTCAGCTGCTCTGTGTCGTTCTGGCTCTGCTATCTGCATGCAGAACACGAGGGAATGGAAGAATGGTTCAAGAAAAGAACTATTGAAGTGCTGGGCTGGTCTCTGAAGAAGGAGAAAATTAGAAAAAGAAGCTACTTTTAGAATCCATTCTGTAAAATGTGACTGAGATGCCCGTACAACCATAAATGGGGAGAATATGAGTAGGATAAAATATTATTCAGTATTTCTAATGAAATAAGAATTACTCTAATTCAATTATCAGAGAATAGATTTTAAACAAACCAAAGGAACCAACAAAAAGAGCACTTTTCCACACAGCTTGCCATAGTGTGGCATCTACAAAGGCTGCTGTAGATGGAAGGAGCAAAATTAACTCGGGAAGGAATGGGACATCCCTGCTGCTTGCTGTTAAACACATTGGACGGGAGGCTCAGAAAGACTGAGCCACTGAATCATAGCCTAGAAAGCTCAAAGTGGGGTTGTCCTTTTGTCTTGTTCTTAGATGACTTTCTTAAGAAGCTGCATCCGACTGCTGGTGGCTGGGGAAAAGCTGCTGGTTGACTCGGTCTCATCCTCCTACTCCCAGTAGTATCTGGGAACTCCTAACTATCCTTGGCTTTGTGATTAGCTGGTATTTTTTTTAAATCCTAGCAAGAGGTAGCTAATTATTCATTGGCACTAAGGTTCTGGGTTTTTTCTCTATGCATATGTGTACAAATGAGCTTGATTTCTTCCAGTGTTTCTCTTAATCAGATTTAATGAGTTTGGAGGAACTCTTGCTACCATTTTTCATATACTGTTGGGTCAAAAAGTGAGCATACTGGATTCTGTTTTGCCATGAGTTAGAACCTCTTAAATATTATAAATTTACCCTAAATCATTCTACCTCTGTTTAAAAACCCTATTCTAAGATGGAAAATGACTTAATATATTAGTTTTGGATCTATTCCATGAATATCCATGACTTTCTTGGCCTCAGTATCATGAATATTTTATTGCATACTAGAACACTCTCTACATATTAGAGAGCCCATTTCTGTGAGGGAATTTGGCAGGTGATTGTGCTTTTGCTGTTTCATTACAGTTCGTTTTACTGGTATTACAATAATGCTCAGAGCCCCCACGTGGATTAAAGCACCATGGTGCTAGGTGCTTTAGCAGAACTAGAAGACTCTTTTCTGTCTGCAAACACTGGTAGTCTGAACAGGTAAAACAGCAGAAGAGAGTGAGCAAGAAAAAACACAGCAGAGCAATGAAGTGACTTGCTCCCCATTACGGAGCACGTTGATGATAGAAATGAGGACTATAACCTTCATTTTCTACCTCCAGCTGCTCTCTTGTTCACCCATTTGATTGAAGATAACTGAAGAACACACTGTTCAGCCTGGAAAGCTGGGTTTACAACACTGCATTTTGTACTCGGCTCTTACAATTCATTTCTGTATCGGGGAAAGCATTCTCTCCCCTTTATGGCACACAAGTTGTGCTTACTTAGAAAACACTCAGGCATAAGACGACTCTTACACACTACACTGCAGTTGTTATCCTTTTTTTAGAGAATTAGCATCAACAGGCTTGCAATATGTTTCTTACTGTAGCCAAAATATGTTGTGTTTTTATCTTTTACGATTACAGATGATGGCAAATCTGTTCTGCTTAAGAAGTACTGCAAAGATTTTTAACACAGAGTCAAAGACTGAAAAAAATATACATATCTGTATATACAAAATATTGTTCTTAGCTTACCAATCGCTGTCGTTATAGATGCAAAACAGTAAAAATCCTCTGCTGATCATGATATAAAACAAGTGACAAAGGGTACAAGGTGGCAGCGTCTAGAATAATTCGTTCACACCAAATATATCCAATAGCAGGGCTAAAAAAACCCAAATTCCCTAGAGGCCAAGTTATGTTTTTTAATCCCCGTGTGAGCCCTGGCATTGCAAAGAAGGTACTATGAAAATTTCTACAGATGGCTGTCTAATGTGTAAATTAATCTGCCTCAGTAAGGATCATGCCAGTCAGTGGCAGTTATAATTATAGATCAGTGTAAGATCTTGCTCTACAAATTTGTACAACCACAAACCTACCATAAAGACACACGTTTATTTAAATACTTTAATTATTTACTGTCAGGATTTGTGACACATGTATGCTTCAGCTTACAAACATTAACGAGGAATGATACATTACAGTGGAGAGAGCGTAAAAATAAACAAGGGGGTTAAAAAAGAACCACCCACAACCAACAGAGCCCAAGAAGAGGAGAACATGGGGAAAAAAATGTAATCAAAGTATCTCACTGCATGTTGCTGTCCTCAGGAAGAGAACAACTCAAGTGCAACATGTTGGAGAGAAAGAAAAAAATCTCTGTATCCTCAATTTGGATGTGTATTTACAACTCGACTAGAAAGGTATGGAAAAAATCTTCAAGGCAAGCAGTGAAAGCAAATGTGCTCACAGCTAATGAGAGCTGAGTGAATTTTCAACCCTTTTTTTCTTTTCCTGAAGAGTTAAGGGAAGCACTAACCTTGAAAAGCTCATCTGTTCTGGTTACTCGTGTCAGAAAACAATCCCCTGCTCTCTCCATCTCAACGCCCGCCGTGGCAAATGGGCAGCAACTGACAAATATGCCTTGGAAAAAAAATATTTTTCAGAAAACCACCCTGGCCATAGCCAATTAAATGGAACCCAAATTTAAATGAGGTAATTTGAAAGGGCTCTTCCCTTTACAAAGAAAGAAAGGGAGATAAACAGAAAGGAAAACAAAAAGTTGTAAAAAAATAAACAGGTGATGGAGAGGAAGGGGAGAAGGAGGGAGGGAGGAGGAGGAGGAGGGAGGGAAGAAAGAAAGAAAAGAGGAGACTAGCTGAGGTCTATTGCTTGTTGTACTTCCAAGTGATGATCATTTCCTCACCAGTGTATGCTTTCAGACAGCACTTTAGCAGCATTTCTGCCAGTGTAGGGAGTGATGGGTACTGATTACAGCGCATGTTTGTGCCCTTTGGTGAATGTTCAGACTGTACACCCTACTTTAGAACGTGCATAATGTGAAAAAATGGAACCTCAGCTCCTTTGTGTGCGTCTGAAATAGTCAAATTAAAAAAAAAAGAAAGCCTGCTTCAGTGATATTCTTATTAAACTTCAAGTACAAGCATTTGGACATTTTCTGAAGGGTTCATGCTGTGGCTTGTCTAAGCTCCCCACAACCACTGAATTCTTAAATATGTTTACTTGGAAAGGTCAATAGCTGGTTATCCTGTAAACTTTTCTCTAGGCTAGATAATAAAAAAGTATTAGTTTTTGCTCATCTTCAGTTGTCAGCCTCTCACTAGGAGGTATCCAGTGTACTCAGTTTTCCTCGGATTGTAAATGAGAAGGATAAAAGTGGATCAGAGGCAAGCAGTTGACTGTCATATTTTTATTTTTAAGGGCCCTGAAATAAAACCTTCAGAAAAAAGGAAGAGACATTTAATTAAGTCATAACCCTCTACGGCAGCAGCATAAAGTGCACGAAGGAGCGAGCGTATTCGGTGCACAGACAACAAAGGAAGGAAAAGCTGTTTGTTAAATCAGACAATAACGTATCTTGGTAACGTGAGGCTTCCGGGAGGTTCCTGCTATTGGACAAGCAGCACACAAAAGCTGTGTTAGTCCAAGGGTTCCCATATCCAACCATGCTGGTGTGAAGAAAGACTGTTCTAGAACTCCACGGAAGAGATAAATGTATCCGAATTGTAAGAACTACCAATGGAAAAAAACCCAAACCAACAAAACCAAGCAAGAACAAAACTTAAAACTTTTCTTTGCTGTTTTCTTTTTCCAAAAGGTTTTGCATGCCTGGTTTCTAAAACGCTTGGTATTTTCTCTAAGGTCTCTAAAGCAAATATTGTTGGTGAATTGGCCAACAGGTCCAAGGCTGGCATGTGTTTTAGTGCAAGATGGAGAGTCATGCCCTAGAGAAGACTGAAGCAAGTGAGGTTGGCTGAAGGAAATGGTAAAAGCAATCCTTGCTGCTTTAATTGCGTGGCTGTATTGACCATTGACTCATCACCACTGCCCTAAGGAGGGGTTTGTTAGCACTGGAAGACCAGACAGCTGCAGCAAGCAACCCAGGATACGTCCTCTCATGGAGACAGGGCTGTGGCTGCTCTCTGGCTGAGGATATCCTTGCCACATCCAAACCAGTGTTATTGCAGCAATCTCTGGATAACAGCGAAGCCTGGAGCCTTAAGAAAATAAAATTAATGCAAACAGGTAACAAGTGCTCCATGAAACCACGAACACGTTCAAGACAGGCTCTGGCTGTCAGCAATTTAAACCAACATCACCTGGAGGCTACCAGAGAGGGCTTCTTTTCCTAACCTTACTGCAGAACCTGAGCCAAGGAGCAGCCCAAGCTAAGAGCAGCTTGTGCACATGGGAAAGGGCCCCACTGCCTCGTGTTCCCCTGGTTTTGAAGCTACTTTACTGTTTCTCTCTGCTAGCCAGGACATCCTTTGGCCAGCTTGCTCCACCACTGCTAGAGATTTCTTCTGCAATGCATCTGAAAGTGGTCAGCAGGTTTATAGATATCCATGGAGTCTGCTATGCTCTTTGTGCCCTGCCTGTTAAGGACAGTTGGGTACTATTTGGTATTTCTATATTGGCAGCCAGACAAAGGATTTTTAGACTGTGAATACATGCTTTTTATTTTATCTTTCCCCACGTTCAGACAAAGAAGTTACATCCTTCTGGCAATTTCTCAGTTGCTAATCATCTATGGCATCTAAGAAACAGTAGCTGTATTGTTCAATGAACATGTATTTGGAATTTGATTATTTTCTATAATAAACCTAAAATTTACAAGTTAAGATTTGAAATTAATTCAAGAACAGATTTTTTTTACCTTAAAAAAACCCCTCAAATTATTTGGTCTGATTACGTGCATAGGTCAATTGGAATTGATTGTGGTTCCCTTACTGAACAGGTTGCTGATAAGAATGTTTAAATCATTCAAAATTTGTTTTTCCTTAGCATTCTGTGTTAACATAATTATTAGAAAAGTTGACAGTAGTCTGCTGATAAAAAAGGCCAGATCTGGTCCAAAGTTTCTATGTGTTGTCTGCTGAAGAAAGATGTTTAAAGAGAAAAAAACCCCAAAACCCCAAACCAACAGACAGTTGGGAAGAAGGGAAATCATAATAGAGGATGATATTGATTTTCCTCTCAAGCATTTAATGTTTCATCCAGAGGATTCCTCCCTGATTTTCTGCTGCAAGGCAGTGTCTAGTACACCATGTATAGTTAATTAGGTGAGCTAAATAGTATGCAGAGATTAGCATAAAGTACAGCTAACCATGTCTGCCATATGTTCAGTTGTGCCTTATTGTGAATATGGAGGAATAATTACATAGGACCTGGCATATTCAACTTTCTCAATAATTTACAGAGTAGTACTGCCATAAAATTATGTTAATAACCTGAGACAAACCCTCAAAAGTAATGAAAGTCACAGGTCAGGACTGAAATTTTAATCCTCATTGCAATGGGGCTGAAGGCAATATTATGAAAGCAGCACTTGCTGTTATTTACGTTCCACATTCAATCCTTACCTGAGTGTTTCCCTGTCTACAGCAGTCATTTCATGCTGCCAGGGTAGCACAGAGGGTTTTTTCCTTTTACCTGAGAATTTATTTTGGAGTGCATCAGTTATTTGTGGATTTTAAATTTTATTTTAATTTTCTATTATTATATTTGATCTACTTATTAGACTTTTCTAAACACAAGTGACAACTCCACTGCCAGGGCATGGTCATTGTCAGATGACCACAGGGTTTGAAACCCCACTGACTCAACTGCAGATAGCACAGTGTTGTTAATTAGGACTCGGATAATTCTCCACTAGGTTCTTCTTCCAGGATTGGCTGGTGTGGTGATAGAATCACAGCATCACAGAATGGTTTGGGTTGGAAGGGACCTGGAAGATCATCCAGTCCAATCCCCTGCTGAGAGCAGGGGCATCCTCAACTAGAGCAGGGTGCTCAGAGCTCTGTCAGCCCCACCTTGAATGTCGCCAGGGATGGCGCCTCAGCCACCTCCCTGGGCAACTTTGTTCCAGTGTCCACCACCCTCACAGTGGGACTAGAAGGCAGAATCAGTGAGCTACACCTGCAGTGTTTCCTGCAATAATTACAGGGAATTGTTTTTGTTGAAGTTTTACACATTGGATACAAGGAAAATTGTCTCCAAGAGGGACCTAGGAACGTATCACAAGGAAATCAACCCCCCCACCATTACTCCCAACCTAGACAAGCTACAGAGAAAGCAAAATGAGGTCAAAACTGTAAAAGCCATCGCAAGTGTTGCTGCCAGAATAGATAAAGTTGGAAGCTCTGAAATCTTCAGAGTGAAAGTTAGAATAACTTTGATGCTCCACACACCCTCTTTCAATTTCTTTCCCTCCAGTTATAATTTTCTCTTGCATCTCAGCTAATATTTTCAGGTATTCCTTAATAAGGCTCTTCCTTAAAGGCTGGGAAAACTAGAATATGCACATACAAGGGAGATTTTTAACACTGGAATAAGGAAAGGCTAAATCCATCTGGTCAAAACAGAAATAGCCACGTGAAACTCAAGAAACCCAGACTCATTTTTAACCTTTGGTTGATCTCTTTCCAAAAACGCTTTTGGCTCGAAGGAGAAAACGATTATTATGGTACCAACCCCTCTCCTTGCACTGGATTGCTGGTACTTTATACTTTGTAGAAGGCCAGTAAAAGCTTTTTGCCCATAACCTATGGAATGACATCCCTTAGTATTATGTTCTTACTCCTCAAGCAAAACAAAGGTAGAGTAACAACTCTTATCAGTCATCAGTTTAACTAAAACCCGAATGCCACTAGAAATGTCTTGAATTTGGGGTACTTTTCTGGGTGGATAACATCTGTTCTATGTGGAGTTATTTTTTTTTTTTCATTTACTTATAAAAAAAGGAAAGAGGAAAAAGAAGGGAAAGCAAAGCTGTTTAAATCCAGGGAGCTTTTGTTTGTTCCTTTGCTGACTCCTAAATGAAAAATATCCAGCCCCTCTGAGTTGTCAAGACTTAGCAGACCACTCTTTGTAAGTAGAAATCTAGAAACCTGCTTTTAAAGACCAGGGCTCACATGACTCAATTTTACTTTTTTACTTGACAATTCCCATGGAGGTGTTCAGAGGAATGACTATTGGCATACTTTTCAAAATAACTGCCATGCAACTCAGGATAAATTCAGATGATTCTCTCTCCCTGTCCTGTGCTATTTTACAGCAAACCCCAAATTCCTATAATCTGTAATGACAGCAACTCAGAGGAAAAGATCTTCTGTGGAACAGCAGCAGCAAAATTCTGACCTCCTCCTTTCCTGTGCCCCACTGAGAGGCTTCCACTGAGCCCCGGACGAGGCTCAAAGGTTCAAAGCAGAGAAGAGCTGGTGGGATCACAGTGCTCTGTTCTAATCTGCTTCTTGCACCACCACAGTGCAAAGCAGGACTCTAAATGATACCCACTAATGTAATGGAATTCACTGCTGATGAACTTCTGTGTGGGGACTGGGTAGATCTAGAGACAACAGAATGGGACAACAAGAGATACTAGGTTGGCAACATCTTTACTCTGCCTTGGAGTAGAAATGATCTTTATTAGCAAATAGATGTGCAACTGTTCTCACTGAGGCAATTATGCACAATACCGAGCGTATAAAAGTAGTAAAAATGTCTTGAGAAGGGACAGCACGTGCTCTGCTAGGACTGCAGAATTGTAATTTACTACACACCGTAAAGAACGTGCCTTCCATACTCAGCTTCTCAAGTTTATACACTGCATTTAAACATTCTGCAGTTTATTGTAACTATTTGGCACCAAATCTTAGGTGCAATAAACCAAAAATGAATGTGGGCTGTTTCCCCATTTCTGCTGGTTTGTCTGTGCTGTTCTCTAGCCTGTGCGTGGCTCCTTCCTTCGACTCCTTCTGGGTTTCAAGGCATTTTGAAATTTCCAGCAATGCTGAGTAGCTGTTTATGAAATTTCAAATTCTCCAAGGTCTCTTCTGAATTAGTTCAAGATACTCTGCTTTGCTGGTTCCATCCACTTTCAGTATGTAATGTGTGGTAAAAGGAAACACCAAGTTTTGCTCATTTTTTCTCATGGCAAATGGATTAAATTTATTTTCAAAACTTTCCTTTCGTTATTTTCCTCATTACATGGGACTTTTACTTCAATCTACTTTTTTTCCTTTTGAGAAGACACAACCCATCTTCCCTATTTGCTGCAAATCTGATTTGGGATTTGGAGAGGGAGGAGGACCACGTAGAGGAGTCATCCAATAGAAGACTGAATGAAATTCTTTAAATCCTCTACTTTCTCCTCATGGAATGTTGATTGCCAGAAAGTACTTCTGAACTCTTGTAATGCCTTCTCTAATTTATTACCCAGTTGCAGGTTTAAACCCTCACTGACATCTGAATAACTGATATTCCCATCAGAGCTCAGACCCAGGCAGCCTTATGAAACACGCTGAATTCTCCAGAAGCTTCCAAGAATCCCTGGAACTCTTGCTTAAATAACATGATCCATTAAACCACTTTGTCTCTGCTTCCTCCCAATTTTGCCTCTCCTTCATATCCCTTTATTCCCTTCCTTTTAAATTCTGTCTCCTGTCTCTTCTTGCCTTCCCTCAACTCTTCATTTCTGAGTTTTAATTCCAATTTTTCACTGCCTTATTTCCCCATTTCACATTCCTTTCCTGTTTACCTTAAAATAACTCCCGAGATATTTTTCTTAACCTCTATTTCTAGTTCTTTCCTTGTCCCAGAACAGCTCAAACTCCAGATGCCAGTCATTCTGTATAACAAAGAAGACAAGACATATTTTTTTTCCTTCATTTCATCAGCCTCTCCCCTGTGAGAGAGAAGAGTGAAGGCTGAAATGAAGCAAAGGGAGAGGCAGAAAGAAGGAAGCCTTTAGTGCATGCACATTTGGTAGCTAGAGGAAAGCAGTGAAGGAGAAGTGCCACTAGTTACTGAAATTAGTCTACGGAATCTTGTTCCTTTTGCAGACTAAACACGAGCCTCTTATTTTTCCCTATTAAAGCAATGGAAGGGAAGTGCAGGAGATTCAATCCTTGGCAGGGCTCTGATTAGAATTTACTGTAAAACTGACCCCAGAGCTTCCAGCAGTTTGACAGATGACTGAAGGAGAAGTGTATGTGAAACCAGGGAGAAACAGCACCTGGAAATCTACAGCAAGCCAGATAACATGACTCAGCATTTCAGTGAAAGGAGGTTGGCTGGAGTCCTTTTCTCTTCACTGTGCAGATGATTACTGGAGTTTGAATGAGGATGTAAATGTTTAATAGATGGTGAATTACTTTCCTGGTTTCCTGACCTAATTTATGGCAGCATCAATATATTTCAAAACTATTTCTTCACTGACATTTAAATAAAATAAAGATTCATTCTGTTTTATTAAATAAAAATAAAATCACTAGTTTTACTGTACCCAATTATGCTCAACTTAGTCCCAGGTGCTATTAGAACTCTAAGAATTATATTTTGTAGATAGCATTGCACTCATTTGTATAGTTAGGAACGACTTTGATGATTTCAAAGTTTCTCAGGGAATTCAGATGACCGATTCCGATTGGTTTTCATGGCAGCTGGACAACTACTCAGTTTTCTTTTTACAGAGCTGAATGTTTTATCCTTTCAGTTCACCAAGAGAGAGAAAAGGATGTTTTAACAAGCTTCAGTGTGTATATTTAGCTATAATCCCTAAGAGTTGGCTCCTAATCCAGCTCCAAGCCACACACAGCTTCTAAATTTATACTGCACTTCATTTGCATACTCCCCTAGATTCCTATGGCTTGGTCCCAGACAAGAAGTTAAGACATCTTTCCAGGAGTTGATAAAATAACTTTGTCTTGATCACACTGGCTTTCTAGCAGTGTTGACTGATCAATTTTTAGACTTAATGGATTTTACAGAGCATCTGATGGGGCTCTCAACGTGTTTTGCCTGGAATGATGGAAGTGCACTTAAGTCCATGGAGTAGTTAGATCCAAAACAAATAACTGGACTTGTGCAAACATGGTTTTCACCAGTGGAAGTAAAGGAAGGGACAGAGTTATTCAATGAGCAGTAGGACCAATGATGTCTGTTTGATACAGACATCAAGCATCCTCAAAATTATTTTGCAGTGACTTTGTTTTCTCTCTATCCAGATCCTCTTCCTTCAAAACTCTCTTCAGTCAGTCCTCAGTATTCTCTCACTGGTTGGACTGGAGGAAGTTTACACTTCATTTGAAGCTGAACCTGTGCTTATCAGGGTGGCACTGATTTAGCCAGAATGCCAAGTAGAGCAGCTTTTCCCACAGAGGGATAACAGGGCTCTTGCTTCCCATTATAGTTTATTTGGAGGAACTTTAGAAGCTGAACTTTGTTAAATGTTACTGAAATGAGCGAGGGAGTTCTGTAACCATTGGGAAACCTGGAGGAGAGCTGGCAAAAGGGTAACACAAGTGCACAAGAATTATATTTCAGTGAGTGGAACGAACTCTCATCGTTAGCAGCGTTACTGCAGGATTTCTGAGGTCTCTGTTTGCAATTCCAAAAGAGTCTTCTAATGTTATTTAAAAAAAATTAAATATTTGCATGCTAAATCTGGTGGTGCTTTAACATTTGTAAATATTTTGTCAGTGTTTTTAAGTTAAAAGTTCATTTATACTCCAAATAAATTAATATCTATTTCACAATAAAGAAGGGGAAAGTAAACCCCCTTGTTGGCAAGTTAAGTTTTATCAGATGGCCATCAGCCAGTTTCAAGCCCATATGAAAAGATGCTCAGAGGACCCAGAGTTCACAATCGTGAGCATTAATGGCATGCTGATTAGGAGTTTCCTTCCCTCTACATGAGAGTAAGCTGTGATGATCACAGTCACTTCAGGACTAAGAATTCCCAAAGATAGGAAGGACTCGAGGTTCAATCATACACCTATACTGAGCACAACCTGACTTAATAAACCAGATCAGTCACACTTGCCACAGGTAGAGATAGTCCAGAAGAAATAAGGCTAAAAATACTGGGGGGAGAAGGATAAAAAGGGGTTCAGTGTTTTAGAATGTTCCAGACAGTTTCCTTGGGTGTTTTTTCTCTTAGAGACAAGGCAAATATTGGTTTACAGTATCTGATGAACTGGGAGAACCTGGCTCAGCAGGATGGAGTTTACTGTTGGGGCACTGTCTCAGATACACGGTGGGCTGCCCCTTTTTCAACACAGCATTCCCATTTTCTCAGCTGAGGACACTGTCAGATAGAATGCTACATTCCTCAGAAGTCCATTTCCTAGGCTTAGGCACCATGGACCTCATCACTTCTGTATTAAGGAGATGTAATAAGGTCATGACTGTCCAAGTCTCCCCTTTTTATCAGTAATATTAACTAGCTGAATGACAGAAATGTCAAATAAAGCAGCAACAACAGCAACAGTCACTGGGAGAAAGGTGACATTTCTACTCTTTCAGTACATGAGCTCCTTGTGAAATGCCACGGACGAGCACAGAACTGGTGAAATTTCACAAAAGCTACTTATGCAAAAGCCAAGGTGAAAAAAAAAGGCCAGAAAAAGTGACAGTCAATAGCTAAGAAGTTAAAAAATACTTATTAGGATTGGGCAGCATCAACTGAAAATCAAAAGAGGTTTGCTTGAGAGAAGCAGAAACAAATGCCTGTGAAATTTACAGGGAAGTGCAGGAGTGAGACCAATTTTACTCAAGGCACAAAACAAGTTACATCTTCCTGGGTGGCCAAGACACACGGACCTGTCCTTCACTCCATTAGATGGCCAAGAATCCTAAACAGGAAAGCACAGAAGAAAATAAACAGCTTGTGAGAGTGAGCAGTAGCAGCTGGAATCATGCTGTTCCCAACCCTTTAATAAATCCAAGATGTAAATAGCTCAGAGGAATAAATCTCTAAAGCAAGAGTGATAGGTAGATGGTTAATACTTGAATTGCCAAAGTGACATGTAACAATTTAACGCACAGCGTGCGAGCACAGGCAATTCAGGGCACTGAGAAGAACAGTGGCAATTTGATGAGCATGTGGGAGAAGAATGATCCCGATACTGTTTAGCCTTCCTGGCATGACTGAAAGGTGCAGAGGAAGCTAAAACTGTCAGGACTACTCAAACAACTAGAAAAAAAACAGGTAGATGATGAGAAATATTCCTCCCTCCTTCCTGACAGGCAGGGAGACTTAGTGATGTCAGCTGGCTCTGGATACTGATGGCACAAAGTCTGGAGTTGTTCTCTTTTTCATTTGACTGAAATAAATTAGAATAACCCCCTAGTAAATTTATTTCATGAAGACAAACAGGAAGAAAAGCCTATGCTTTCAAAGGCTGGCAGAGTTTAAGAGTTCTGCTGATGTAAATATTTGCTGCAGGACAGTATCAAAGGTTTATGTCTACCATAAATGACTCTTAAAATTTCAACTCCATCATCTGAAGACATGAAGTGGCAACTCTCAGAGGTGTTACAACATCTGCAGCACCTTTCTTCTTAAGTCAGGAGCTCCCACTCACGCTGAGCTCTGGAATGAGCAGTAATGAAGACAACTTGACTTTTCCAGCTGTCAGTCCCAAGCAAGTCTGGGAGTCAGAAAAATCCCTTTGGCAGCTGTTGTGTAAATCCCTGATCCTGGGAGGAGAACTAGGATCACTTTTAGGACCTGAAGCAAAAGCAAACTCTCGATAGGTGTTTGAATTCTTGACAAATGACGTTGTCTACGTTCAGCCCATATCTGGGGCTAAGCTACAGCAGTTGCTCTATGACCTGAAGATCCCTCCCCAGCAGAGAAGGGGGGCTGGGGGAAGGAGACCTGAAACTAGAGAAAATAACACCTTCAGGAACTTGCTCAACACATCAGAAATGGACATTTCCAGATGCCTGCAATGGTGCTTAGCATAAGAGAAAGGGAAATGCACCAGAGAACTTTGTGTGGAAAGTTAGGTGCTCCATTCATCCAATCCATCTCTATTAATTTCCAGTTAACCATCTCAGTCTGTTAATTCCACTGTAATTCAGAAATTGTTTTTACTGGGAGAAGAGAGATTATGAAGATTAGCATTACATAAAGTATTAACAGGACTTTTCAAGGATGGAAGAATTTAAAATGTATTACAATAATGATCATGAGTAAGTAATTTTTCATCAAAATGTGACAAAATAGAAAGGTCTGAACTGGAAATGGAGTGGTTTCAGTAGTTCTATTTTCTGGTTAGGTTACAAAGGCACAGTAAAGAGGAGCTGAAGTCTTAATTTGCTTGTGGTAATCTAATCTAAGAGAGCACTCTTGGTCTCAGGGTGTTCATATTTGTCCTTTGGTCTGGGAAATGAAATGTGGAAGTGAAAAAAAAGCCAGTGAGGTACAGAACTAGTTTGAAATTTGTGGGGGTAATACAAACAGAAAAGTTCACTGCCAGCTTGTGGTGACAATTTGGATTCTGCTCTCATTCCAGCTAAAGCTGGTCACCCATCTGATAGTGGAAAGATATTTTCAGGATGAATAGCAGAGCATACCTGCAAGGAACATCTCTGACCTTTTTGTAATTCTAAGAAACATTTTATGGGTGATTAGGGTTCACTTAGTAACTATTCAACCTCAGCTTTTGGTTAACAGGAGCAGACTGACTATTTGAACTTCTAAGAAATCCAGATGGGCAAGGTCGGCACATCTCTGTTTTTCATCCAGGCAGTCAGGTAGAAAATTAGCCAACTGAACTCCATCTGTCTTTTTTTATTTTTTCTTCCTTATTTGTCTTTTTGTTTTCCCCCTTTCTCCTAATTACACTTGTAGAAAAGCATCCAGTTTACTTCTATTCTTTGAGCCTTGCACTGGAGGCTGGTGCTGTCATCTAACAACATTCCACTGAGCTCTTTGGTTTTCTGCTTTTTGCACCACTGGCTACTGCCTTTCAATTGGAGTCATTAAGAAGCTGCTGGGTAGTTTTTAGACATAGAACCACCACTGTAAAGGTCAGGTCACCCAGCTCTGAGATAAGCAGCTGAACTGTACGTTGTTGAGGATAAGCTCACGTAGACCTTGCTTGGAATCCTTCAGTCAAAACCACCCCTACACTGACACAAAAGTGTTTGTGCAAGTGTGAAGTCAGATGAATTTAAATCTATCAGCCAGAAAGGGAAGAAAGGCTTTCTTCTTTTTCAGTCCCTACACTCGGACCAGAATATGAGATACAGAGTGAGGTAGCTCATGGGGGACTGAGAAACTGAGTACGGTTCCTGATTTAAACAGAGAGAGACACTGAATCATTATATCCCACAGGCATTTTCTAATTATTTTGAGTAGCTGCCATTGTGTGGTTCATAATCATTTTCTCTCTGTCCTCCTCCTCTCTTTCTCCTGCCTTTTCTTCATTTTATTGTAACACAGAACCAATTTTTTTATTTTCATATGTTTTTTTAATGTCACATTTAGCATGGAAGCCTTGATCCTAAGATTGTTACTGTCTCCACCCACAAATATTCTATCAGACATCACCCTTTCAGCAAATCTCAAATCAACTCCACCCCAGTGGGCCAGATGCTTTCAAAGCTAATGGACAGATAATATTTTTCAACTTCAGGTTGAATTGGATATTACCACTAAACAAGCAGTATTTTATCTGGTGCGTGATAACATGGAGTGTTTTTGGGGTGAAGCTGTTCTCTGAAGAACAGAAATTAACACCATAGAGTGCAATCAAACCCTATAAAATCTAACAGTTTGAATATGGCTCCTCACTGGCCTTTTAAGGAGAAGGGACTCCCTACTTTAATTATTCAAATTTCAGTTTTTGAAATTTATTTTTAAAGTTCCTGGCCCCTAATATTAGAGTTGTAATTGTTCTACAAAAATCATTTGCAATATTTGATGTCCTGCTCTGTAATTTCTTACATGATGCTTCTTTTCCCCATTGTGTGTTGACTGCTCCTGCCCTGCACACAGTGTATGCCTGGTTGTCCCATGTTGAAAGAAAAAAGATCTTATCTCAGGATGAAAATCTGCAGCATTTCTTAATTAGATGCAATCGATAAGAGTTTGATCTACCAGAAACATCCCTGCTTCCATGGTTTTCTGTCCTGGAACTTTGGAAATAAACAGCCAAACCCTTCTGCCTTAAGATGTAAAGGATCATGGAAGTTCACCAGAGACAATCTAGAAGTTTGTGTTCCTAGCCAAGAATATTGTCTTATTACCTTGCTAAAATAAATCAAAATTCAGCAAGGCAAAAGGAACAGGTATCTTTCCTCACAGGAGGAAATCACAGGATCATTGAATACCCAGTTGGAAGGGTCAAGGATCATCTGGTCCAACTGCTCTTGGCAAAAGCAGGATCTAGAGAAGATGGCCCAACACCCTGGCCAAAGGAATCTTAAACGTGTCCTCAAAGTGTCCACAGTTGGGGAATCATATAAACCAAGAGGAAGTTGGGTTCTTTTTCATACTTTCATTTCTTTTTTTGAGCTGTTGTAAAGAAACCCACATAGAGATGGGGATTGGGAGAGCAGCTATATATGAAACTCTCTTGGGATGAACCCAGGCAGAGCAGCAACAGAAAATGGTAACTGACACCTCTACTTTTTCCTGAATTAATTAATTTTGGAGACATCACTTGAGAATATTTTCAAGGGCAGAATTTAAGGACAGTATTCTTAAAGCCACCATGAATTTCTGGTCACTACGGATGGAGTAACAGCAATGCTTTGCTTTCCTCCTGGGCTGCTCATGTAGCTCTGGGATTCTGCTCCTCGAAATCGTGTCAGCAGCGGAGCAGAATTGCCTTGCAGATGGTTTCTTGTTTAAAATATCAGCTTGCACTCAAAACAACGTGGGAAAAGCACAGATAATGCAATATCATTTTAACAAATGTATTCATCACAAAGCACGTGTCTTAATCTCCTGAATATTCTGCAGACTGAATGTGCAGCACCATCTCAGTCTATTGAAATGTAGCCACCTCTGATAGCACGATTGCTACAGCAGTGCAGAAGAACTTTTATTATAGGATTAGAAAAAAATGACTCTATCCTGTCAGTATACATTTAATATGGCTTTGTCCAGGCTGCATTCTTGAAAGATCAAACTTATTGCTGTCCTTATGCATAAGTAAATTCACTTTGGGGAGAAATGAAGTAGTGCAATTATCTGAAGCTTTATTTCTGTTCTAAGGAATAGCTCAGTTAAATTGGTATTTTAAAAGCCAACACACATAAGTGTATTATATGAGGACAAAAAGGGAAAATTAAAAATGTTGAAGGTGACCTGAAATTATCAAACTAAAGAATTTTGACTCAGGAAATTTTATTTGCTCTTTGAATGTGTGATTTATGGAAAATTCAGGACCACTTTCTTCTAACAAGACAGGAAAACCTGAGACCTCAAAAATCCTTATGGGACTAGAAAATGCCTTCCTATCCAGACGTAATTTTTAATGAACAAAGCAAGAAACAAAGACAAAGGTATATTTTTTTAATGCCAAAACCTATTATACTCACCTGGAATCCTGAAATTTAAGGGGGAACTTCCCCCTGGATTAGCAGTTAAAAATACCAGGCTCCTTAGCAACCTCAGTACAACAATCTCACCTTCAGCTTTAATTAGAAAAAGCAGCACAGTGCCTGGAAAACTACAATGGGTTGCTTAATTTAATTCTGTATTGGCATGGTATCTTCTGGATCAGGAGAGAGAATTGTGCCCAGCTCTTGGATTTGCATCTATTCAGAGTATATTAAGACACGTGCTTTATTCCATCCTTATTCAGAGAAAATAGCACTCGTATAAAAGCAGCATGAACTATCTGTCCAACTGATTATGATTTTCAAATGGATTCTGCAGGGGCTGAAATGCCTGTTACTCTGTCTGAATGGTGCATTAATAAAAACATGTGAAAGTGATGGGTTTTTTGTACATGGGTAAACATTTTTTCATCTGTGTTTTGACAGGGAAATGCTCTTCTTTGAGTACCTTCCTTTGGAGGACACGAGCAAGCTTTGATTACAATACAGATGAAGAATCACATTTAAAATGTTCCCATTTAAAAACCTCGATGTATTTATAAGGAAGCATCAGGTATTATCAGAAAACTCTGAACCCCTGCGAAACACTAATACATGAAAGGCAACATTTAATGGGCTATAGTCTCCTGTTTCCATGCAGTAGCTCCAAGGAAATTGATTTTTCAGCTCGAGGGTGTTTCAATTTGGCACAGTTCTGTAACACTCATAAATGTTATCCAGAACACCTTCAAAAATAACACAATTTAATAATCACAGATGTTCCCACTCTGTCTTCATAGCAGTGTTATAATATCATGACAATGAGATTTATCAGATTTCATGGTACCTACAATATGCACAGAGCTATTCTGGGCAGGGTTTTAATATGACTAAAAGTGAATAAACTCAATTGGAAACTTTGCATGAAAGTTTAGTGATATTTTGAGAAGCAACACTAACCTCTTCACATAGCTGAGATAGAATCAAATTGCAATCAGGGGATAAATGTTGCATTTGTGCTCCAGGACACTAAAATGTTCTCCTGAATCTGGCTAGGGGGTGAAATGCTTCAGAGGATGAAGCATCCAGGGCTACTTCAAGTGATACTGACTGCCACTGCTCTACAAAGACTTCTGCAATTAGCAGGCTATAGTGTTTTCTTGCCTCATGTCTCATCTAAGTAGGTAGACCTTAAATTTCAGGCTCCTAAACTGTCAGTTTGCCAGAGTGTGTGTCTAACATCAGTGAGCAAATGGAGATGTTACCAAGTGATGATGCATCATTCTTTCAGATCTTAGGAGGCATCCATATCTCCTCACTGTCGTTACCCTCAAGGAGTAAAACACAGGCTGGTTCAGGGGCTAAACACAGCTCTGTGCCCTACAGTTTCCTAGGGTGAGCTTTCCTCCCTCTACTCTTCTGCAGGCAGGAGAAGGCTTGAGAATCTGTCCCACAAAATCCTATCAAGAGGAGGAAGCTGTGTGTTAAGGTATGGACCAAAAGCTGCACAAGGAACTATCTGTGTTGTGGTTAAGCTGTGTTTTGTGAGATACTGAAGTCAACGATGGTCACAGGTTCTGGGGCACAAGGATTCTCCCTTAAGTGCCTGAAGGCAGAAGATGCCTTGAATCTGAACAGAAAAGAACGACTGACAGTAAAAAACAATCCCAGAAGCAAGGCTTTTACCATAAGACTCTCCAGTTCTTTGTCTGGGGGTTTGTGCATCAACTATGTACTGAATAAGCAAGGTCAGTTTACACTGTCAGTGTTCTCCACTTGTTCCTGTTAGAGAAATAGATCCCTCCCTTCATTCCACTTAAAAAACCCCTCCTGCCTGTGTGCTTTTGTTGTTTTTAACTTATTTTTATTTTAGATGATAAAAGCAAGGAGCCATGCATAATATAGCATTAATTGCCATTGAAACAAAACCTCTGAAAGCCTTTAGTCTGAATTCCAGGGAAACTATTTCAGAGACCATAGTATAGTGCATTGAATTGGCTCTAAAGATGAAATTACTGAGAGAATGAAATAACGTGAGGTAACTAGGGTATTGTATTTTGTTAACTCATCTCTTTTGTTCAGCATTTAAAAAATGTTATTAACTGTATAAAATTAGAATTCCAAAGGTCACACATTGGCATTTTTAACCAGCTTACTGTATATTTTGCCCTTGACATGGAACATTTACCATGTCATGTATTTGCTATACACTTAGAGCTCAATTACCTGTAGAGAATTTTCTTTTGACTAGCATGAGAAAACAAAACATTGTACAACATCACCTGGAGTACTCGGTCATTTTTGACACTCAGGGATTATATAAAAGCCATAAATATACACAAGAATTCTAAGTGGGGCCGTTTGCTTCGCGTGGTCTGAAGAGCAGTGCAGAGCTCAGAAGCTCCAGGGTCTAGATGAAGAATCACAAGTACTGTGGTCTAAGTATAAAGAGGCATGAGGCACAGTCACAGGCTGTTCCCCACCTATGACACCATGGTCTTCCTTCAGCAGGGAATGCAGAGACCAGCAAGCTTCTTTTCTCTATCTCCCATTTGCACCTTTGTCTTGCCCTCAAATTTCTTTTTTCCACCAAGTTCTGTCTTTCACCATGGGAAGATGTAGAATTCAATACCTTCCCATCAAATCCACTGGCTGCTTTGCTTGACTAAACTGACCCAAAGGCCTTTCTCTGGAGAACATTTGCAAAAGCTTTATATTGACAAACACTTGTTTTGCTTGTACTCTTTCTACCTGTGGAATTTAGTAACCTTACCACTTGGTAAACAACAATTTCACCTCTGAAATTGTATTGCCAGTCCACAGTGTAACTAAAGATTACATCAGTTGAGCACTTCTTGCTCTGAAGCTGCAATTTTGATTGTCTTTTAGAAGCAGGTTGGGTATACTGTGTATCCCTGCATAGATCTCAGTCTGTCTCAAGTACCTGTAGCACAACTCCTACCACAGGGAGCTTTATTTGAGCATTCAGGTGGGAACTGAGCCTTTGTGGGCATTAATGTCCAAGTGATAACTGCTCCAGTGTTGAGCGTGCAACTCGGTTACTTACTGGCAGTTCTGGGATGAAGATTTGGATTAAGAGGCTCCAGTCTGACAACTATCCCACTACACCATATATGCAACTAGCCTGCTGGGTTCCAACAAGTGATCCTGCAAGCTGGTGGAACCATTGACAAGAAGGGAAGTAGACTGCACACTGAGAAGAGGCCTTATGGTGACAAATTCCCAACAGCCAGCAACTGGAGAGCAGGAGACGTGATGTCAGCTATTAGAGGAAATTCCCCCTCACTATAGCTGCTAGAGGATCTTCTACAGAAGTAAAACCAAGCAGAACTGCTAATGTCACCACACTGAGATACCTGAACAACCTCTGCTTGCAAGGTGGGGTTCAACGAATGCTGAAAAGGCAAAAGACTTTGCTCAAAAGTCTCAGGGAAATGGCTATAACAAGATCTACAGCTCAGATTCTTGTCCTTTGTTTGCACCAGAGGAGCCAGAGCAGACAAGAATGTGTTCTTCAGTTTTAGAAAGAGGCAGATGCTCTTCATTCTCTAGATAGATGGCAGAGGTTTTGAGTATTTTTAATCATTTATAGAGAGGAGCTTGGGCACTACCAATGATACCAATAATTTGACAAAACAAAGTTTGCCTCATCCAGCTCCCCTTTTCTTTACAGGGATTGTCAGTTCTTTCTACATGACACAAACACTCCCTTCATGTAAAGTCAATGACTGAGCCTCGTGAGTGAGCACAGAAAAGAGGATCAATCTATCCTTGATAGCATCACCTTTTTGGAGAGGATGCAGAGTGATAAGTTTAATTCTAGAGTATCATATTAAAAAATGGTGGGCTGCTCTTATTGACAGCCATGAGCACAGCCTCACTGCCTGCACACGAGAAGAGCAGCAATTTTCATTGTGCTTATCTCTGCTTTAAATACAACATATTGCACAGGACCCATTATTGCCAGTCATTGCCATGTCTTTTTCCAGTCTTCTGTTTCTCATTCTACACCAGACAGCCACTCAAACGAGAGAAGCCATCTGTAGTTTATAAAACACCTTTAAGCTATTGTTTTAAAGTTTTATACCTTTTAATGTTTTCCTATTTATTTCCTGCTGATATCAACACATATACTGCCAACAGCAATCTTTAGTGGATACTAACATATTCATATTGAACATTTGATCCAGAAATTTTGCAGATAAGCAGAGGGAACATCTGTGAGAAGCAGATAATTTTTAATATTTATGGATAGCTCATTTCCATGTTGTAATCCTTAAGACGGGACTGGGTTTCTAAGGCTCTGTACAATGCAAGTTATTTCCTATATTCCCATTATGGTTAAGTAATGAAAGGAACAGTGGTTCTGAAGAGGGAAAACCAACAAGTTCATTAATTAATGTTGGAGAAAAGATCCCCACCATTACTTGAATGAAATGCAGAGTAACAGTACAAAGAGGATGATCTTACACATCTTAATGATGCTCTGTCAGACAGGACAATGTAATCTGGAACCGTACGTGTACTTAAGAACTGGAGTATGAAGTGAGAATAATTAACTGTTAATAGGCACATAAAGCATTGTCTCAACATTATTAATGATTTACAGATCTTGTTCTCTCATTGTCCATCAAGTCAGTTGGTTAAACCCTTCCTCTGTCAAGGGTTTGAAATTCCATACTATTCTTTCACATGGTATAGAAAGCTCACACATCTGAGGTGAGGCCACTCATTAAAGTTTTCTCCTAGAGGCATAAATGTGAAACTTAAGACTCAGAAATCTGGATTATGAGGACAGTGGAGACGTGTGAAGGTGGAACCACACTGCTAGTCATTAATATATTGTCATGTGATGTTTGCATGGGTTCACAAAGACCCGCAAGCTCCAAGTCAGAAATGCCTCACATATTTTTTCATTCCTGCTTTCAAAAACCAGAATGTAAACATCTGCCTTTTCACTTTTTCCACCATCAATACCTATTTAATTATATTTCACTAATAAGAGTTCCAATTTGCCTTTGACTGGCACGTTCACCATTTTAAAGACTGATGCCTCAAGCAAAAGCCAGGATGACAATCCTATTTTGTGGCAGGTCTCTGCAGGCTCCTCTCTTACTGAAAGATATTTTATTTAAGCTTTCTAATAAAATTTAGTTTTCTGACAAAAAGTGAGATCAGATTCTCTTGTTTGTTGACCTTGCAGTTCAGGATGGATTTCTGCACTCGGGGCAAGATCCCTCTGATCACACTCAGAGGTTGAACTTGGATTACCTTTCACTGCTGTCAACTGGGACAGAGAAGTGCTCAATTGTTTTCTCCTAACAGCTTTCCACTGGATTGTTCAGCAAAATCAACACATCTATGAGTGAAATTGCATATGGGTAAAATTCCTGCAGCTGAAAGAGAAACCAGCTGTCTTCTACACACTGTGTTCTCCTTTTAACAACAGGGAAAACGACTTCACAACCTCAGTGCTTCTCATTTCTCCTCGCTGTGCCCAAGTCTTACATCTTTAAACCAGTGCTATTTCCAATAGGTCTCAGCCAGACAGTTGTAATGAAACTTAGAGATATTAACTAAGCCTAATAGCACCCCCAAAAATTAGTAAGCAACCTGAACCCAGACAATAATCAGTGAAACAACCATGCCACACAATGTAAACTTGATCTTCTGTGCTGGTAACTGTGAAGGCTTGCTGACCCCTGCTGAACCATCCTAGACTATTGCTTTATAGACAAATATTGACTTTTCTGCAGATGAAATGAATAGATTTGAGTCTTCTCTATCTGAACAACTATTTCAGTGCTTGAGGAAGGGAAGAGGCTGCTGTACAAAAAGGGAAACGTTCCAGCTCCTATAAACAGGCTCATTGACCAAGTATCTCCTTCAAGTGGCATTTGCAGAGGAACTTGGAAACACTAAGAACACAATTAGAACACAGTGGCGAGGATCCAAACTGGAGCTAACAAAGGCTGAGATGCAGTAGAAAGTTTCTATTACCATTTCAGGATTGCTTCTCACAGTCTTAACAGCTGCCCTGTCACGCAGATGAAGTGTGAGTGGATTAGAAGGATTATCAAAGCCAGGATGCCTCTATTGTGCTTCAAAGCGAATCAGAAGTGGGTACACAGGCAGTTATCCGATGGCAGCACCAATCAGAGTGTGACTGACACTCCCGGAATTTATACCAGGATGCTGCCCTGCGGAGCACAGATCTGTGCATCACAAAAATCCCCACTCCCATGGGACTCACCTGCACATCATCTCCAGCAACTCAAATTCAGATCAGGTTTTTAAAATAGATAATCAAAGCCTGTTCAATTTTCAGCAAGAACGGCACATACTGAAATGTGCCACTCAACAAATAACTGAGATTTCCCAGGGATACCAGCTTTTCAAACACCAACCTAACTGGATATTGCTTATCTTAGGAGATCAAAAGAGATTCTGCTCCCGGTGGCATATCTCCAAGTAAACATGTGGTTCACAAAGGAAAAAAAAAAAACAAAAGCACCAGACCTTACATTCAGACTGCTGCAGAACACTCGGAGCCTGGTACATGCATATGAATGTGTTTAGAATGTGTTTCAGCCTTGGCTTCATTTCAGGTTTATTCAGAATTTGTTCCAAAGTTTCAATTCAGTACTGGTAGCAGCAGCTCCTCTCTACGTTTCCTTTTCACAGAGATCTCAAAAGACAGACCGAATCTTTAGAAATGTATTCTGACCCTAACCATTAGTGGGAACCAAAAGGAGTGCATCCATTTAAACAGTGACAATGAAACATGCAATTAACATAAAAGGAAAGAGGCAACAAAACACTTTACATTAGAGGACAAAATCCTTCTGACACGTACAGAAAGATCACGGTAAAAGTTAAACCCCCACACTGTCAGAAGAATAACAAAGCCTGTAAAAAACTGTTTATAAATCCAAATAATATCAAGGAAATCAAATCAATAAGAAATATTATTGCTAAATATTGAAGGCATTCAACATGTGGCTGACATCAATGATTCAGGCAGTTGGAAAAGCTAGCTGAACAGAAAATTGCAGTGCAAAGACAAGTAACATTAACAATTACCAGAACAGATCAAACAAGAAATCTGCTGAGAAATGGAGAGCTAAATACATCGAACCAAGATTCCTAAAGGCTCTGCAAATGTCAGCCACTTAGTGTTGCTGCATTTGTCACTAGCACAGTTGTCTTGGCAAAGGAGAGGATTGTTTGCTTCCTTTATTATAGAATTTAAAGTTATTGCTGAAGAAGTTTCCCTTGATAAATACTTAGCCCAGTTTGTTTCTTAAATACCCATCGAGGGGTCACCACAGATCAGGATCCCCCCTGTGCAGTGCTGGCACAAACAGCAAAAATCTAGTTCACAGAGCAGGTGGAATTCCTAGAAAGAATCTAAAAATGAGTTACCAAAATGATCCCAACACTGGAACATAAACTTTGCTATGTAAGACTAAGAAGTATGCAGTTAATAAAAGAAAAACTTCAGGCAATGTGATCACTGTTCATAGGTAGTTACAGAACGAGAAGTTATCCAGTAATGGAGAGCTTTCTAGCTTTGATGATAAAGATATAACAAAAATCCAGGGATTAGAAGGTGAAGCTGGACCTGTATTTCTTGTTTCGCCTTCCTCAGCACCATAAGTGAGATTACTTTCTAGGATCATCCAGGCACATATCATCTAATTAATTTCCTACCACTGCAAGGGCATTAGGGATTAGTTCCAGTCTTTGCCTATAGCGCAGTTAAACCTCATGAGGTCTCAAATTCTTTGGTCTAATGAACACCTTTAAGTTTAGAATAAAGCCTTGGTAAAACTTAATGACCTGGTATAGATGATCTGAGAGTCTCTTCTGGCTTCAAACTCCAGGAAACTTTGTAATCATTTCAGAAATCATATTTACTAACCTCTGCTGTGCTTGATATCTAAGCCACCTAGCACAGCTGATCAAAGAGAGGTGTCCCCCTTGAGCCAGGAGCATACTTGAGAGGAGAGAACAAGAAATAAGTGGCAGTTAACTGAAAGCACTTCCCTAAATCCCTGTATCATGAAGCACTCCATTAAAACGTGACTTTGAATCCTTAACAAGCCTTAATCAAGGCAGACTGGGTTCTTCGCCTCCAGGCCTACAAGCTCCTAATCCTACAAGAGTTCCACACGGGTGCTCCGCTGTCTTGGGCTGCAAGGGTGACAGTCCTCATTATCAGCACTGGGGCTAGCAGGGAAGCAACCAACTCTGCTCTCAGTCTGGAAACATAATGGGCTGAGAGCTGAGGGATGCACTCCCCCAGCCAGAGGGTACTCCTCTGCAGCAAGAAGTGAGGAGCTTTTCTCTAGTAGTATCTGTAAAGGAAAGCTAAGTGGTCGAAAAAGGAAAATGCACTGTGGTTTCCAGAAAATGAGACAAGAGATGGCATGAAAATAGATGGGAACTCAAAGTAGACCTGAAAAATTATAGGATCTCTGCTACTCTCAGGAGGCTGGCAGTGAAATAAAGGAGAGATGCTATGCGGGATGAGAAAGTTGTGAAAGGCTCACTACTTCACTACTATTAAATTGTCTTTACCCAGTATTGACTACAGTTCTGGGACCTGCAGAACCAGGATAAAACAGATCAAACTTAAAGGAAAGTTAGAAACAATAATCTAAAATACAAGTCAAAGAAAACAAATCCTTCATAAATGACACTGCATGAAATTAAATTAAATGATAAAATTAAATGAACTTACTCTAAGTAATAAAGTGCAAGTAGAATACTGAGTAACTACCACAGGGTTTCAGGAGAAGCTGATCTGAATTAGAGAATTTATTCACAAGTATTGCTTGTGGTGAGCAAATTCTGGGTTTTTTTGCAGGATCTCCTCCTTTTCTTCCCTCCATTTCTGTTCCAATACTCTACTAGCTAGGAGAAAGTAATTTCAAAATAAAAATCTATTCACTGCTGTCACATTACACATTCACTATGTCTACACTGCTGCATAAAAACAACAGAGTCTCCTCCACTACGATTTTTAATTCATTAGCTGGTTTCCCAGCAAGCATCCTTTTGCTGTACAATCAGAACATGGGGCTGCTCATGCTCATAGAATCCGGATGGCTGGAAGAGACCTTCAAGATCAAGTCCAAACTTATTCCCAGACCTACCAAAACTGCAATAAGGAAAAGTAGGCAGAGGGAAAAAAATACTGTCATCACACTATTTCATACCTGAAACTGCAAATGTAATGAAAAAGACTACAGGATGAGGCAACAAAGGGAAAGCTGCACACATGTTAGTGTTATTGATATGTTATTTTTTCATTTGGAGAAAGCTGAATTCTATATGAATTCTCTGCAGATTTAGACATCTTCTTGTAATTTTGCATGGTTTGCAGTGAAATTCCTAATCTTTCAGCAAATCACAACCCTGAAAGCCATTGCTGAAGTTCTGCATGACACTAGAGGTTGATAAATTCAAGCATTCCCTCTGACTGATGTGGTTTCTATATCCCATACAGTTACACCTCTCTAAGTGTCTAGTAGTGTCCTCCTTTACCAGTGTGGAACCAGTTACATGTCATGCTAATCCCTTTCTGAGCTCATAACCCAAGTGTCCTCCCATTCAAGTTCAACGACCCAGGTCACTGGGTTTCAGCTGCTCAGACAGAATAGGAATGGTATTGATTTGCCAGGATACCAACACAAAGTCATGCACGAGCACTACCTATTAACCACGGTGTTTTAAATGACAAATCAAGATATTGACAACTACACATGAGATATCTTAATGTACTTACTCTCTGCATTCACAAGGAGTGCTACTCTACTCGACCAGAGGTCTAGCCAACAGACCACAGTCAGCATTTATGCTTGACTGAGGTTTCTGCAAACTTGTGTTTTTGCCTAGCTTTAATTTCTGTTTTAAACCCATCTAAAATCACCAGTGCTTCTCTGGGGGGAAATTCAGAAGGCTCAAGATGAAGGTAACTGCTTGCTTGGACTATTGGTTTCTCCCCTATAATACAGATGCTTCTAAGCTTAAGAAAACTGTAGTAATTCTTTACACTGAAAGCAGCACTGACATTTTCACTGAGGCAGCACCCATATGTAGCAAGCTAAATGCTCGTGATTAACAATATTTAAATAGTCTGCTTGCTGATGAGAAGTGGCTATGTAACAGATCCATATTAATGGGATGGGTTCAAAGTCTTACTGCAGGAGATTTTGGATACTCCACTGGTCTTTAACCTACACTGTACCACACGGCTGCTTGAAGTAACTGTTCTAAGGTTTCTGGAGCTGGGGACAAGTATATAAAATGCAACAATTATGTGTTAAATACATAAACCCCAAGGTGTTACTGCCTGTATTTTACTTAACACTAAAATCTATGCAATAAATACCTACTTTGCCTTGCACAGGTGTTAAATAGATACAATTTTATTATTTGCCATGTAATCATTAGAGATTAAATATCTTAATAAGGCTCAATTAAAATAATCAGATATTTATGATACTCATTGTAAAGCTTCATAAAAAATAACCTGCCACTATTTATAGCTCTCCTCAGACTACTGTTTCTGAAAGGGACTGAACCTCCACTGCCACAAGCAACAATTTAGGAATGGAATTATTTAATTTGCTGGAAAGTAGAGCACAATAGGCAAGTCTAATAGGTGGTCAATTAATCAATTAGTAGATAGGCAACCGTGTGAACAGTGTGGTGAAAGCAAAAGACTGCTGCAGTCCCCCAGCAACAAGAAATTCCACCTTTTTATGAATTATCTCAACAAATTTGCATGTGAAACAACCTCCATCCATGGCATCAACTTTATTCCAACGCTACACAGGGGGCACCTGCAGAATACAATTTTTGTGCTCTTTTGTCTTTGTGGTATTGATTAAATTTAGATGATAGCCCCTTAGTATGAAACCTGTCTGTGCTTTTCAGTCTTCCTTTCAAAGACTTGTATTGTATAAATTATAATAGGGAGGTAACTGAGAACCCTGGTTTCTTATTAAACTGCCAGTTCCGAGAGAAATTTGAACTTCAAAAATGCCTCTCTTATGTGTTTATTGTATATGTGGATCAAAAAAAGAACTGTCTGGGAACAAGTAGCCTTTGAATAAGTCAGCATGAATTCTCTCTTGCCTACAAACCACCCACCCAACGTTACAGACCTAGGAGAAGATTAATAGATAGAATTAGACCTCTACACCCTGCAGTTCTCTCTGTGAAGGCTATAAATTTTAAAAATAGATATTGAGACAAATATGCTAAAAAGAGAAAATACCATGTGTGAGAAGTGTTTGTGCAATGCTGTTATTTAATTTCCTAGAGCTATCGTTTCACGATATTCACAGCACCAACAACTGCTCAGCACCAGATGGAAGAGGATTTGCACGAGACAGATGCATGAGCATCACTGACTACACAACTGGTGTACACAAAACCCCCTCACTGTCACGACTGCCCATGGGTGTCACTGCTGAATCACCACCAGCAGAACACTTCAGTTACCAAGTCAGTGTTTCCAGAGTGAAGTGCAGCTGTTAGAACGAAGAGGCTGCAGTGCATGCAATGCATGTCCACCAGCTCGCTGCTGCTGGGGAGAGATGGTGCTGTTGCTATGGCTGGACACCAAGGGAGAGATAATGGGACTTTACAGTGTCTGGTACTTCAAAACTCATTAACAAATTGCTGTTCTGAGGGCTCAGAGAAGAAAGTGGCTGTTGGGCACAAGGCATGGCCTTGTTTTACAGGAATTCATACCTGTTTACTCTGAAATAACTTCCCTTTCAGTGACAGTAGTTCAGTCCTTGTGGGTCTGTGTGCAAGCAATAACTTAAGGACAGGGACAAGGAATCAAGGTCATTAGGAGAAGCGAGGCGGTCAAGAGTAATCTGTAATTCTCTCCTTGTCACTGCTGAGCTGCAGAATGGCAGAGTATAGCTGCAGGCGTATTTAGCTGGATTTTGTTTCACTCAAAGAGGGAGTGGCAGACTGCTGAGATCACAAAAGAGGATTTTTCCTTTCTTACACACAGCATCATCACCTGAATACCTTCTAAGACACAGTCCCCTCACCTTTACAGTCTACAAATGCCCTTGCTTCCCAGCTCACCTCGGATGAGCACAGAACTGTGGTTTACTTCATGACATGTAGTCAACAAATTTGCAGCATCTCTTTTAGAGGTGAATTCTGTTTCTGTCTTATTCCTTAATGGAGTATTGGAGAGTGATGCAGGGCACTCCCTGTAGATCTACCTCAGCTAAGGTGGCAAAGGAAATTCATGCAGAGTGCACCAGGCTGGTAACTGAAGTCACTGGCTGACAGTGAATGATCCCCAGTGTACCCCAAAGCTGTGATCACACAGCCTGGAATAACACTGATTGATAAGCCTCCTCCTGCATGATATCTCAATGGATAATGAAAACTGACTGAGGCCCTTGGAAACAAAGATGCTGTTAGGGCATTTCTCTTCCCAAGCATTCTCCACCCAAATGATGCCTGGGAACTGGGAATTTCCTTTACCTAGCATCAGAGTGTCAGGGGTTGGAAGGGAGCTCCAAAGGATCATCAATTCCAAACCCCCTGCCAGAGCAGGACAAAACTAGGGCAGATCACTCAGATGCATCCAGGCAGGTCTCGAAAGTCTCCAGATCAGTTACAGGAATAACAATAAGCAGAAGAATCATCATTTTAACCCATAACACCAGATCCTGGATTAGGACTTAGGTTTAGAAAGCTCTTTGGAAGGAAGAATGTGGGATGAGCACTGTTGATAAAGCATCTCTACCTGGATACTACATGTTTATAGCCTGTAGACAGCAAAAGCTTCTGGA
>VWZY01007450.1:11978-43900 GCA_013399075.1 Chloroceryle aenea | reverse complement strand
AAAAAAAAATAAGGAACAATTTACATGAAGAACACTTTCAGCTATCTTATGTTCATAGTCAGTACAGCTGCTTTGTTTATAAGTACTGTATTACTGACAGCTAATTCACAAAAGCTCATTTTGCTCTCTGAGCTATGTAAGTATTCCTCTAACACACCACAAAAGATGTTGAATAAGAGAGTAGAAAAGCAATCAGGTTAAAGAGTTGCATTTCTCCTTCCGCTTCAGGGCAATTACAATTTTTCTGGATGTCTAAGTCTGATGTCTTTTGGGCTAATACTAGTGATGGAATATATGACATTAGATGTCAGATGGCAAAAGGAAAGTAAACAAAACTGTATTATTAAAAAAAAAAAAAAGAAAAAGAAGCACAAGAGTATTCTTATCTATTTTCTAAGTTTAATTTCTCTGATACTACCTTAAAATGTCATTTCTCCTGAAGGAGGGTTCTAAACTTCTGCAGTGATTTTTATTCCTGCTCAACACAGCTAGCACTGCCTCAGCAGCAATCCTTTCATGGTGGTACTCTTAGTCTCTCTCTATGGACTATGAATGGAAACCTCAGGCAGCAATGGCTTCGATGTATTGTATAAATCATTCTTTTGCTTTATTATCCATACCTTCAAGAGAAAAAGATTGAAACTATTCACATCAGAAATCCCATTTTATATTATAAACCTTTTTTTTCTCCCTTGGGAAGAAGCTGTAGCTCACAAAACTGTGAAGTCTTCTAAGGACACGAGGTACGGTTACAATTTAGATCCTCATGAGCATTTGCCTGACTGAATAAATCACAATTTAGGCTTATTACACATGTCAGCTAGAGAAAACCTTTGTGAGTCAACACAGGTTTGCAAAATCATTATCAGCACAGAAGGTAAGCCTTTCCTTCTATCCTGTTTAGCCAATTCCCCACCTTTGCAAAGAAAATTATTTTCTTCATGAAAATTAATTGATCGAACAGTATCATTAGCATTTAAAAAATAACATCAGTAAGCATGTTGTTTTTTTCTTTTTTTTTTCCTGAAAATTCTCTCTATAAATATGTATATTAAATATTGTTTTTATACAATAAAATAATAAAATAACAGTACAAGTTCTCAATCTCCACCACTACACTACTAAAAGCAATTCGGCTATTGGAGTAGGGTTACTAACAGAACTATGACCATGCAAACCTCAGTCCAATGGTTCAAATTCTTCCTGAATTATTTCCATCTAAAACACCCTTTCAGATTTGGTCAAACTAAATGTCAAATTAAAATATGTTGTGACTCCCCTGAAAGTTGCTGGTTATCAGTTCTATCCAGGAGCTTCCCTGGTTACTAGTGAACAGAAATTCCATGATTACTACAGAAATCAGAAATTCATATTAAAAGAAACCCATGCCCTTGAACAAGAATGTAAAAATTGATGAAAGAGAATGTAAAGTAATGAAAAGATATATGAGAGCTATTAAAAGATTTTTCCACAGAAATGAATGGAAGATGTAGTTTTTTGTATGCCATTGTTGCCATTGCAGGAAAATGGTGTTTTAACCATTGATCTTTCATTTTCATTTGGTTTAAACAATAGTTTTAGAAAAATAATTTAGAAAAATATTGTGAACTTGCATATATTTTATATTATTTCATGATTGTTCAGCAAGATACTAATAATGACAGAATAATATAATAACAGTGTGTACTGTAATAGTAACAGAATAACATAGTAATAGAATGAGTTAGACTGTGATATGTCGATTATATTATATATTTCAGATAAACCTTTACACAAAAAGATGTTCCTGTGAGTGCAGCAGCAGCTTTTTTGTTATTTAAAAAATGGCTATTTTGACTCATTGTATCACAGTATTCCATTAAGTCATAGTATGCACCATTACTCTTCTGTCATATAATGGAAAAAAAAAATCATTAAATTACAGAATACTAAAAAAATACCCTATTTTTAAACCACAACTTATTCACAGCTAGCTAACCATGATAGTTTCATTTTGCAAAAAAGCTATATTAGCAAGATCTTTCATCCGGTCAAAATAACTTCATTTCTAGTGAGAATTTGAAGGAAATGCTATTCTGAAAAGTGTCTGTCATTCCTGTGCATAAGTACCTACAATAGGTGGTGAGTTTTCTATGGTCGCTTGCAATATACCTTAGGGTATTGTCTTTCATAGCCTAAATGATATAAAAATGCCTTCATAATTTTTAGGTTTCTTGATAAAGAGAGAACCCTTGAACTTTATTAAATCATACAGTTTTATATTAACAAGATTTACAGGCTTTATGCTTTAGGCTTGATTGAAAATACTTTAAAGTCAATGGGAGTAATTTCATTGACTCTAAGTCAGATTGGATCACACACTGGGTGAAATCAATGGACCCTGATCTTGACATGGTCATTTTTTTCTGAGGTTTTATTTTTAGAGGTTTGATAGTTTTCACATAATATATTTTCAAGTTACATGTGCTGAAAAGACAAAGTCACAGTATTTTTTTATTCACTACCCTTTATTTCATGTTTGCATCCTAATTCTATTTGGTTTCTGTTCTTCATGGTTTCACTGGCTAGGATTTGTACTGGGACATGTTTGGAATTTGTTTTGTTGGCTTTTTTCAGGCATAGCATTTTATGATGAAAATGTTGTGAGTAGTTTAAAAGAGTTTTTTTCCTTTCATAGTTAATGTCCTATGATTTATTTTATTTTTAACTCAGGGTAAAGTATGCAAATAAAAAAAGCAGCACTTTATGGAAACTTCACAACTTTGTGACTGAGTGATGATTTGGCACAGAGGACAAGAACGCCCACCTGCAAAAAGGGTTAAACTGTCTAGAAGCCAAAACATCAGAGACATAAGGACTCCCTGTTAGGGAGTGAAGTTTCTCTTGGTGATAAAGAGCAGCATCAGCATTGTCATATAGAATATGCTGGAATGCTCAGGAACCGCCTTTGAGCAGTAGAGCTGTGCTGGGGATGGGCCCAAGATTCAGCTGAGATGCCCCATACTCATAGTATTGGTGCTGGTGCACCTGTACATGAGCTATTGGCACATGACCTGTCTTTGCATTCTCCTTGTTGAACCACTTATGGTGACAGTACCCTGTTCAATGCATTGTTCTCCTCCCACACACCCCATCTGTTGATTTTNCCATCTGGTTCTTTTTTTTTTTTTTTTGTATTTAAACACCAACACATGTTTAATTTGGCTCAAGGAATACAATAAAAATTCCCCAACAAAATATGCAGGCATTCTTGTTACATGCAGAAATGATGAAATTAACTGTAAAGAAAAAAAAGAAGTAAGGTTTTTCTCCTCTTACAGCTTAAAAATCTCTCTTCAGAAAAAAAGTAAGAAATAATTCAATATGCTCTGCTTTTACCTGAGACAGTTTCCTTCCTCTCAGTTAACTTTTCTGCCTCAGTTAATTAATGCTTAAAAAAATTCGTCTCATTCTTCTCTTTCCAAAGAAACCAAAATAGTCTCTTCATGAAAAAAACAAATAAATTAGAATTCCATTCACTGGTATAAATGGCTCACTTGTGTTGCTGATTTTGCAAAGTAATATGAAATGTATGTGTAATAACCATGGCTCACTCATACCATATACTTGCATTTTTTCCTTGAATGTCAGGGTGAAATACACTCAGTATGAATGCTGGTTAAGTTCACAAATACTTATCTTTTTTTAATTTTTTTTTCCCCTTAAAACATATCAAATCCATTTAATGTTATTTTAGCATGGTATATAAATTCCCATAAAATGAGAGAAATGAGAACAAAGCAACATGAATAAACAGTGAAAAACAATTATTTATGAAGTTTAATATGTCTATAGGATTTCAGGAGTACAACTCAGGATCAAAACTCAAAGTTGTAGTTACTGGGATGTTTAATATTCTTTTCATGCAATGTGGAAACCTCTATGAAAGAGTCTTTATTCTTAGGATAACTCACATGAATCTTTGTGAAGGAATCTTTTTGTCCATTTTATTTTGACTGTCTTTAGCACATAAATTTCTTTAATCAAGGTTATTAAAAAATAAATTAAAAAATAAAACTAAACAAAGAAGATTGTCTGGAAAAGTAAAATTAAGAAAAGTGATATAATCCCAGCCAGCAATTAAGCATCACACAGTTGCTCACTCACTACCCCTCCCAGTGGGATGGGAGAGAGAATAGGAAAACAAAAAAAAAGGTAAAACTTGTGGGTTGAGATAAAGACAGTTTAATAGGACAGGAAAGGCTGAGGGGGAGAGGGGGGAATAAATATAGACTATACAAACTCAGTGACACACAGTACAATTGCTTGCCATCCACTCACAAATGTCCAGATAATTCCTGAGCCACAGTGCTGCCTGGCCAACTGTTTGTATATTGGACATGATGTCATGGGCACTGGAATAGCCTTTTGGTCAGCTGGGGTCATCTATCCCAGCTGTGTCCCTTCCCAACTCCTCATGCACACTCATCCTGCTCTCTGGTGGGGTGGGATGAGGAGCAGAAGGAGCCTTGATTCTGTGTAAGTGTTGCTCAACAGTTACAAAAAACAACCCTGTGCTACCAACATTATTCTTATGCTAAATCCAAAACACAGCACTGTACCAGCTACTACAAAGAAAATTATCTTTATTCCAACCAAAATCAGGACAAGTCTGTAATTTGTTTAGGTTCTTATTAATTTGTAATGGCAATGTTCTAATTTTAGCATGTATTTGTTTAGTGCATTTTCGTTTTGACACATTTAAAAAGAAGAGTACTTTTTTATTTCAGGGTTGTTTTTTTTAAGTAAAACAAATATTCCTATTTCAGCTATAATACAAGTGATTCTTTCATTATTACAATATACAAAGTTATAGTTTTCTCTGGCTTTGCCTTGTATGTTTAGATTTCTTAGTATTCAGTTTTGGTACATTTCCTGGAAGAAGAAAAAACCACCAATTTTAAGATTTGAAAATGCTTCTTCATCTTCATCTCTTGGTCCCTACTGGAAAGTATAATGAGGATTTAAATGAATAAGAAATAAAAAATTAAAAGGAATAAAAACCCCCACAAACAATCAAACAAACAGAAAACCCCAAAAAGTAATGAATTTTCAATTATCAGTCATTTAAATAAAAATCAAAACATAGCCTTTCATTTTTCCCTCTACTAACTAGAAGCAGTGGGATTTTTTGTTGTTGTTGTTTTTTGTCTGTGTGGTTTTGGTTTTTTTTTTTTCCAGCTTTATTTGACAGAAACACTATTAATGTGTTTAAATAAATTTTTAAATGGAAAAGAAAAAATATTCCTAGGTGACATTTAGCAATCTCCAAAGTCTGCAAAAATATCTAGGAAGACACAGCCTTCTTAGCACTCAGAGGTTAACGGTATAATGCACACAGGTATTGCCTTTTAATGTAATATATTCATTATTTCATCTTATCTTATGAGAGGAACATTAGATTCATCAGTTAATAAACTATAACTATATGAATTCTTGTTTTTCTCATTCAGCTGTGCCTCCTGGAAAAGGTTTGTGCTATTGGAGCATAAAACTCTGTCTGGTTACAGCTGGTTACAGCAAGTAAAGTGGGAAGACCTACAGACCCAATAGTTGACGTTTAGACATCCTCATGCTTAAGACTACTTACTTGAGTGTTGTTGGTATGTTAAAAATGAGTGGACATCACTTGTTCTAATCTTGTCCAATACTAGAAAAGTTATAAGAGGTTCTAGATTCCCTTTGAGGGTCTAGACACTCAGGTTCAGCAGAGTGCTCTATTGTTGTTAGGGAGCTAGGCTTGTTGCTTCATTTAGACTCTCCAGCTTATTTTACATTTAATACAGAACTTTTATCTAATGCTCTTTTTAGCTGAGCAATAATTATTTTCTGTAGGAATAATGCTTTTGGTTCCTGTGATAATATTTAGTATTTGTACAGAAAATTATACCAGTCTTATTCAAAATTGTCCACAGAGAAAGGTTTAAAATGTGAGGAATTTTTTGAAGTTAAACATTTGAGTTCCAATCCTGATTTCATACTTCTGCAAAAGAGGAACTTGAGGTTACCTGGCTTTATAGTACTTTAATTTCTGTTTCTCAGTTTCTCTCATTGTAGTACTGGTCTGCTTTGTTTCAAAAATTAAATCCATACTGAATTCTAAATAAAATTTCCCTTACAGGAAAGAAATATGGAATATTTTCTTGCCTGGAGCACTGTACAACAGTGATAGTACTTTACTTAATATGTATGGACAACTGCATTTTCTAATGCAGTACCAGGCAAATATTGATCTCCCACTGTAAACTAAATTCAATGAAATTTTGATTGAACACAACACATATAAACTAAGACACTAGCGATGTAGAAAGTCTCTGACTTTATTAGGCTCCTTTTAAGAAAAAAGCGATCCAGTAATCCATGATAGCTACAATTGGATCCATTTTGAGGTTCCATCAACAGAGAACTTTTCTCTTTTTGGCTGCTGCATGTATGTACTTTAATCACTAGCACCAACATTAGTGATGTCTCACCCTTCTGCCTTAGTTTATTCTCTCCTCCATTCAGGACTATGAAGTGGTGACTCTACTATAGTGTATCATCATTTTACCACATCTCAGCCACATCTTAACATCATCAAACTTATACTTGGGCTTCATATCACTTCTATGATTCCAATTCAGCTATCTCAGTCACTGAGTCAGAAAGTCATCCTGGAGCATGCAGATACTTCCCATCAGTTCCAGTGCTTCTCTTTGAACTTGAATGTAACTTCCCAAGTCATACTGGTCCTTTTTGTCTTAGTATCATTTGCGTCACAACTGATTTAACAGCTGTTTGGCAAGGTGCTTCAGACCCAAGGGAGACTGCTAGAAATCTGTACCTCATTTTTCCAGGCAGCTGGAATGCAGGAAACCAAATCTACAGCTAATACCAGAATGGGTGTAGGGAACAGGACAGGAAATCCAGAAGCATCCTTCACAGATGCCTATGTTCTTTAGGAAACACAATCCTCTCACTTCACATTGAAAAGAAAAGCAAATAACAAGTTGAATTCATTACAAGAAACAAAGCCTTAAAAAAAAAAAACCCAAATCACATGCAAGCAACTGGTTAGGAGACCTAAGAAGTGTAGAAAGGATACCTTGCTTTTATTAGAGTGATTCTTAACTGCTCTACCAATGAACCTGATCATCAGAGATTTGTTAGCATAGCTCATAACAGTTCCCTGCATAAAAATTGTTAACTATTAAGAGTTCACTCTTCTGTCAGTCACATTTTTTACTGACACTGTGAATTTCTAGCAAGGATGCATTTGACAGGGAAATGATTTTTCACACTCTTTTTTGACATACTTGTGCTGGCAAAACCTTCAAGCATAGCTCAAGCCAAAAAAAGCAGTGGAGAATGTTCCCTGAGCAAAGCAAAAGTGAAAGGGAAATTAATAACCCTTCTTTAGATAAATTCAACAGAGAACAAGAATTAAGTATTTTTTCTGTGGAATAGCTAAAGGAATGAGTCAATGTATTTATGGTAATCAAGTACCTTTAAAATAGCCAGTTTTATTTTGTTCTATTGTTTAGTAAAAGCCAATGTAAGTAGTTCACTGCTTTTAAAGAAAATCTCACATGTGCTGACACAAACTGAAATTCCCTTACAGCCTAAGCCTATGGTTCCAGTTCAAAGTGCCAATTGACTTAAAAGGGAAATACTGTTGCCCCTATGTTTTGTATAAGAAGGAGAAATATTTTACAAGGTCTGCTAATGCAGCTGCTAGTTCCTTGTGCAATATTTCTGACATATGTTATTTCAATGCAATGTTTCCATTGGCACTCTAACACTTTAGCCAAACATGAAAAACTGAAAAATGACTTTGTGCAGTTGAAATGACATACACATCTACAGGATCAACCTTTAGTAAGAGTCAATGACCATAAATTCCATGTTTCCATTGTCTCCTTGAAAAAATTATTATGTAGTTTGGTTTATGTTTTAAATGAAGGCTGAACACACATTGTCAGCAGAAGGATTCCACAACTCTGTATGCAATAACATTTTTTTTTAGATCCTGAAGATCTGTCCCAGTGGGAAGGTTTGCAGCTTTACAGACGCTGCTTGGACAGCAATTTATTACTTTTTTTAGGCTCTCTATTGCATTTTTATTGTTGTTTTGTTATTTATGTTTTACTCTATACCATCTAGAAACATGCTTCTAGAAGATGCTTGACCAGAGCTATACTGTGCAAAACAACATGTAAATCATCCATATCTTAAGATCTTTACTTTGCAAAGATAAAATAAGAAGCAGGAAAGGAATATGAAAATAGGATAGGATTTTCCTTTGACAAAGAGAAAAACCCAAGCAAACACAGGAAAATTCCTAGATTTCTCTTCCCATCTTTGCCCTAACCATTTTCATAATCTATCTGATGCAAACCACTTAGGCCCTTCATGCTTCAGTTCTCTCTGTATGAAACAGGAATAATAGATTTTACCCTGTCCCAGCTGCATGTTTCCCGTAGGGAAGAAGGAAGCTCTAAGGATGTTGGTCTTCTTTACTAACTCTCCACTTCTGTTCCTTTGTTGTGATGCAGGGAACTCACTCATTCCCTGTGACTCCTCTAATAGCACACATGAGACAAGAAAAAGATGAGAAGTATTTGCAAGATACTTAAAACCAGAAAGTATGTTCTTCTCCCCATCAGCAGATCTGCCATGCTGAGATGTATTGCCACCACCATGATCAAGTGAGGCTGAGTCTCTGCCTCTCACCAATTAACTTCTCTCAAAGGTTTTGCCCTTTAACTGCTGCCTTGACTGAGCTGGGAGATGGGGGGCTGCAAGAATAAAAGTATACAATTCTTTATATCTTCAGCTTCTCATATTCTTTGCCTTCACCCTGACACCCATTATCTGATTTCTTCCCTAGCTGCTCATTTTCATCTCTCACTGTAATCCAGGGGGACACCATTTTATTTTATTCTGAAGTCTGCTAGAGTGGGTGACCCTGACACAGACTTTTCCTTTTGTTTAATTATTTTTTGCCTGCATTTAAACTTTAATTATTCCATTAGCTCTTATCAAAAAATATTTTATCCATTTTATGCTTATGCTCCTATGGTTGTATGTATATAATTTCTATGCCTCTATAAAAATAGTTATAAATATGTACATAAATACAAAGACATTTTTATAAAGGTGTGTTTCTATCTATAAAATATTATAAATTATATATTTCACCTGTATATATAATATTAAGTTGAAAGTTTTATATTTACACATAGTAGTACACTCCTTTATATACTTGTTTCTAAATATGTTTATATTGTATATTAACTCATGTATGTGTATAAATAAATCTATCTAGCTATAAAAATCTGTCTATTCCTGGTGCAAAGGAAGTGGGCAGCCAATCACAGGGATGGCTGATAACATGTGGGTATGACAATATTGAGAAATGACTGTCGGACTAGGACAGAGTAGTATCATGTTTGATGAAATGGGCAGCTCCATGACATAAAATAGCATGTGGGGGCAGAAATGGCATGGTATGTAGGAGAAGGGTCTGATGTCCTTCTGGGTAAACTGATAGGAGTGATGGATGCTGCCAGCCAATCACCACTGATCACATGACTGGAAAAGAGTTGAGACTTGCAAGGTAATTGGACCCGGAGGATGCTGGAAAGGGGGAGGGTTTCTATTGGGAGCTGGGTGTAGGGCACCTCACACCTTGTGATGTGTGCATCAGTGGTAACTGAAATACTTACAGTATTTTCCAAGCTTGTCAAAAATGCTCAAACCAGTTCTTTCCATACTTCAGTACTCCAGTTTGTGCTTCTAATTGTTCTTGATTCATGAAGTGATTGATTATCTTTAGAAGGGCTTCTTCTGTAATGATTCACTTTGATTTAAAACAAAGCTGGTCATGATCTTCTCTTTATGTGTGTTTGTTCTTGGATTAAAAGCAACAGTTTGCTGAACAGTAATTTTAACAAAGCAAAGAAACATGTTTAAAATATGCATTTTATGGAGCTGCTTTCCGTGACAGTTATTCACATAGGGTCCATTATCTGGGATGGACCTAATGAGATACAGAACATTTTTCAGGGCTGTATTGAAAACGTACAGCAATTTAATCACATAAGATGAGGACACGTTTTTAATGTTACCAGGGCCAGTCCTTCACTGTGAAAGGCATGTCTACTGCTCACGAGGGTTAAAGACCTGCCACTGAGTTGCACTGATCACAGAAGGGAGGAAAAAACACAGTAAAAAGGGTGAGAGGGATAGAATAGTTAGGCTCACTGAGAAAAAAGTAACTACTGTAATTAAGCGAAGGACAGGAGTAAACTGGAAAGCAAGGAGACAATCGACTAACATACACAGATACAGTGAGTCACCAGCTGGCTCAGAAATGGTGATTAAGGGTGCGGAGCATGTAGTGGAATTGATATCTATCTTGTGTAACTTTTACTCACAGAATGGTAAGGGTTGGAAGGGACCTCTGGGGATCATCTCCCCCTTCCTCCCTGCCAAAGAAAGTTCACCTAGGGCAGGTTGCACATGATCACATCCAGGTGGGTTTCGAAATTCTCCAGAGAAGGAGATTCTACAAATTCTCTGGGTGGCCTGGGCCAGGGTTCTGTCATTCTCACAGGAAAAAAAATTTCCTGATGTTGAGGCAGAACTTCTTGTGTTCTAGTTTGAGACCATTTCCCCTCATCCTATCACAGGACAATGCTGAAAAGAGTCTGGCCCCATCCTCTTGACATCCCCCCCTGCCCCCCTTTAGTTATTGATAAGCACTGACCAGATGCTGTTTCCAGACTAAACAGCCTCATATCTCCAAGCCTTCCCTCATAAAAGGGGTGTTCCAGTCCCTTAATCTTCTCCGTTGGAATCTACAGTAGCTCCCTGTCTCTCTTGAACAACATTAGTTTTATTGCTTATTTATGGGTTTGATGAGTTGGGAAAGGTGCAAGTATTTGATCTCTACTGTTTGCTATCTACATCCTGCCTTCCTTGACATCTTACTCTGACTCATTTCTGATAAGCCTTCCATAGCTTCTAGGAAACATTGGAAAATGAATAGCAAAATAAAAGTTATAACTGTATGTAAAACTGTCCAGTTTATAATGAAATTATGTAATAAAACCCATACATTTTTTCCTACTGGGTTAGAAAATAACTTATTCTATTTTTTCCACATATTCAAATATTAGAATTTTTTCAATTGTTAGACTTTACTTACTTTGTATTCTACCCATGAAAAAAATGGTGTTATAAGTTCAAAAATACTATACAAATGGTAAAAATAGTAAAGCAAACTATTTTCCGCTGTGAATTGGTAGGGCCCTTTATAGGGACTCTTTTTAAAAAAAAAAAACAACAACAAACCAACCCTTTTTAAAGCATGGACAGATTCAATTCTTTCCTTTTCCCAAAATCAAATTAAAAATAAAATACATGATAAAAATTTGATGGTGATTTGTATGAGCCAGGAAATTGCAGAAATATTGTTGTTCAGAAATGGGTTGGCAGAACAGTCATCATCCTTGTAACCAGTGAGTGTTGGTTTTGCTGAGGGCTCTAAAATCATGTTAAGTTTATTTCTTCTGAAGAAAGAATACTCAAAGGAAAAGGATAAGTACTTATCCGGGAGAAAATAATGGTCCTCAACAGCAGCAATAAAGCAAAAATCACACCCATAAAGTAGTGAAAAAAATTTACAAGTAGGAAAAAGCCATATCAAAGAGAAAGTCGCGGCAAATAAAAATTTAACCAGAAACTGCAGTAACTAGAAACATTTTCAACATGTTTGCTTTGAAAGTATATTTTACCAAGATCTATCCTTGAAACTAGGAGACTGATCAAGGCTAGGAATCAAAAATTGCTAGAATTGACACACTGATAGTTATTTTACTTTAGAAAGTAGATATTTCCTGCTTCATAACTACATTGCCTTAGACCTGGCCTAAGTGTTGTTATACATGGTGTGGTCAACAGCCAGCTGGCTGATCAACAGTAGGCTGAACATGAGCCAGTGTGTGTCCAGGTGGCTTAGAAGGCCACTAGCATCCTAGCTTGGATCAACACTAGTGTGGCCATCTGGGCCAGGGCAAGGATTGTCCCCATGGACTGGGCACTGGGGAGGCCACTTCTCAAATCCTGGGTTCAGTTTTGGGCCCCTCACGTCAAGAAGGACATTGAGGTGCTGGAAGGTAATGAAGCTGGTGAAGGACCTAGAGAACAAGTGTTCTGAGGAGCAGCTGAGGGTACTGGGGTTGTTACCCTGGAAAAAGGGAGGGAGTGAGAGATAGAAGAACAGACAGTGGGATGGATTAAGAACTGGCTACACAATAGAGTCCAAAGAGTGGTAATCAATGGTGCTAAGTCCATTTGGAGATCTGTAACTAGCAGAGTCCCCCAGGGATCAGTGCTGGTTCCAGTCCTGTTCAACATCTTCAACCTCGATGAAGGGACAGAGTGTGTTCTCAGCAAGTTTGCTGATGATACAAAACTGAGAGGTTTGGCTGATACACCTGAAGACTGTGACGACATTCAGCATGGTTTGGACAGACTGGAGAGCTGGGCAGAGCAGAACCTAATGAAGTTCAACACGAATAAGTGCAGAGTCCTTCACCTGGGAAAGAGTAATAAATGCAGCAGTCCAGGTTAGGAGGCAATCTGCCAGAGAGCAGCTCTGTAGAGAAGGTCCTTGGAGTCCTGGTGGACAAGTTATCCATGGGACAGCAATGTGCCCTTGTGGCCAAGAAAGTCAATGGTATCCTGAGGTGCATGAAGAAGAGTTTTGCAGAAGAATGAGGGAGGTTCTGCTCCCCCTCTATTCTTCCCTAGTGAGACCTCACCTGGAGTACTGCATTCAGTTCTGGGCTCCCCAGTTCAAGAGGGACAGAGATCTACTTGAGACAGTCCAGCAGAGGCTATGAGGATGATTAAGGGACTGTAACACATGCCTTATGAGGAAAGGTTGAGAGACGTGGGTTGTTTTAGTCTGGAGAAGACTAAGAGGAGATCTAATTAATATGTATAAGCATATGAAGGCTCGGTGTCAAGAAGAAAGGAGTAACCTCTTTTCACTTGTGCCCTGTGGTAGAACAAGGGATGATGGATTCAAGCTAGAGCACAGGAAGTTCCACCTCAACATGAAGAAGAACTTTACAGTAAGGGTTACAGAGCACTGGAATAGGCTTCCCAGAGAGGTTGTAGATTCTCCTTCTCTGGAAACTTTTAAGACCCATCTGGATGCATTTCTGTGTAACCTGCCCTAGATTCTATGGTCCTGCTCTAACAGGGGGTTTGAACTTAATAATCTCCTGAGGTCCCTTCCAACCCCTAACAGTCTATGATTCTATGATACTATGAGGGTCATGGGAAACCTTGCTCTCAACAGCTCCTTGAAAGGAGGTTGGAGACAGTTGGGGTCAGTCTCTTCTCCCAAGGAACAAGTGCTAGGATAAGAGGAAACGGCCTCGGCTTGTGCCAAGGGAGGTTTATGCTGAACATGAGGAACAGTTTCTTCCCTGAAATGGTTATTAAGGCCTTGCCTGNTTAGTCTGGAGAAGACTAAGAGGAGATCTAATTAATATGTATAAGCATATGAAGGCTCGGTGTCAAGAAGAAAGGAGTAACCTCTTTTCACTTGTGCCCTGTGGTAGAACAAGGGATGATGGATTCAAGCTAGAGCACAGGAAGTTCCACCTCAACATGAAGAAGAACTTTACAGTAAGGGTTACAGAGCACTGGAATAGGCTTCCCAGAGAGGTTGTAGATTCTCCTTCTCTGGAAACTTTTAAGACCCATCTGGATGCATTTCTGTGTAACCTGCCCTAGATTCTATGGTCCTGCTCTAACAGGGGGTTTGAACTTAATAATCTCCTGAGGTCCCTTCCAACCCCTAACAGTCTATGATTCTATGATACTATGAGGGTCATGGGAAACCTTGCTCTCAACAGCTCCTTGAAAGGAGGTTGGAGACAGTTGGGGTCAGTCTCTTCTCCCAAGGAACAAGTGCTAGGATAAGAGGAAACGGCCTCGGCTTGTGCCAAGGGAGGTTTATGCTGAACATGAGGAACAGTTTCTTCCCTGAAATGGTTATTAAGGCCTTGCCTGGGTTGCCCAGGGCAGTAGTGGAGTCTCCATCCCCACAGGTATTTAAAAGCCATATAGATGTGGTGCTGAGACACATGATTTAGTAGTGGACTTCGCAGTGATGGTTTCATGGTTGGACTCGGTGATCTGAAAGGTCTTTTCCAACATGAACAATTCTATGTTCATAGCTGGTTTCTAGAACATTGACATTCTACTTAGTTCTTTAGATTGCACAGCCACATGTAAACACATCGTTGTTCGCTTTTGACATATGGTCATACTAAACACATAAAGACATACAAGCTACATTTATACCAGAAAAATTGAACAGTTCTAGAAGACTTTTCTGGGCATAAGAACTCAGTCCTTGATGCTGTTACACTGGTAGAACTGCTTGCTATCAATATGGTACAGGACTCATAGCTCAGAGGAAGTCCTGACCACTTGCTATGAGTTAGCATAGACAAAAGGTCACAACTCAAGACAAATTCAACCTACTTTCCAGTGTAGAGTTCTACTGCCAAACAGGAGTTTGGTAAATGAAGTAAACAAAGGCGGAAAAAATGCCCTGACCTTGTCTAATATACTAGTGTAGACTATTTTTCAAATATTTACCTGTATAACCAAACAGTTCCAGATACATTAAATATGCGTATGCTGTATAAAAAATTCTATTAAGTTAATTAAGTTAATTTTGTTCTATTTCTTCCCTCATTACAGTGCAAACTGTGGGTAGTTAGGGTCTGGCGATTGGAAGATATCGCGATGTACCCAAAGATGGGGCCCCTCTCCTGACAGCCTCATAGCCAATAGTGCTTGATTTATGATGTGAGCAGACGAACGTGACGTTGTAAACCAGGGTTATAAAACACTGTGCCATGCACTAATAAACACCATTTTCCCTCCACCACATTGGGGTCTGCGTGCTGATGGATGGCGTGGCCATGGGGGGGTCGCCGCATCGTCCCTGAACTAGGTCGTCACGCCTGTCACAGGCAACAAGTGGTGTCGAAACCCGGGATTGAACCAGGGTCCTTGAGGTTGCATGTGACATCTCATTTGACTTGATGATGGCCATCAGTATCACTGGATTCACATCAACATCTCCAAAAATAATTCTTCAATTCTTTGAAGCATCCAGTGATATATACGAGATAAAGGTTAAGACGTTAGAAACAATACCACAACCAACAGTTCCAAGCATTCTCATTTGGAGTATAGTAAAGGCTCCTTCAATTGCTACTGTAGTGAGTTTGTGTTTTCTTATATTTAAATTCATCAGGCATACACAGATGAGAAACTGAATTTTCTACCCCTTTTCCAACAGATAGTGATGATCATTAGTAGGAAACAGTTATTTAACTTAAAATAAGTTAATATATAAATATGGCATTAATAAAAAAAAAAAAAAGTCCACTGATGAACTTATTTCTGTCAACTGGAATAATTCTGCAACATTGATTTGAAGAGGCTATTTTGAAGGGTGATGTTATAGAAGGATCCTAGGGGTTGTTTCTGTAAGACCCCTGACTAGGACTTCTCTTGCTAACACTACATCTTCAGGCTTAAATCAGGAAGACAATCAAACTTTCCTACCTAAGCAAACCTACCAGCACCTGTAATGGCAGTGTCTGGTTTTTGAACTTCTTAAATCAGGTATTCTGGTCAAGACAATGGAACTGCCTGTAGTTTTTAGTCATATAAGCATTTAAGGGTGACCCAAAAAGTTATGCTGATGAAATAAACTACAAGGTGATAAATACTGTGTCAAGGGAACTGTATCTCGTTAGTTCCTGCAGTCCATAGAGAAGCTGAGGAATCCTGCCAAGACATCACACATGAAAAAAAAAACAGTAGAAAAGGGTGACAGGGGAATTTAGATATTTTCTTCCTTGCATCAATATGGTTCCTTGTTTCATGAACTGTTAGTCTCACAGACTATGCAAAAGACTATAAATATTGGAAAAACTTAGCAGCTTTGGTCATTTTATCTGCCACTTTTCACAGGGCACTTCTGTAGACCAGAAGCTGAAACATCGTAGAGTGCTGATAATTTTGGGGAGCAGTAGAATAGCAACATGCTGGTGGAATATAACTAAGAAAAACTTCTTACCTCATCCTCTTAAGGTTTTAAATACAAAAGGAGGCAAAGAAAAACTGATAAATGGCACATACTGCCCCTGCCATATGTTCACTTCTCACATGAGCATTGACATTATCAGTGTCTTTGCTCCTGTACTTACTTCTGTGATATCAATATAAACAGAACAAGGAGATGCCAGCATTGCTGTGGCAATCATTCTCTTGCACTTTTTAGTTTTTGAAGGGAAAGTAAAGTACTGAGAGTGTTTTATATTTTAATTCTTCCCTGGCTTGTAAGTTTGAGGTTGGTTTTAGCTTGTTTTTGTATTTTTTCTCCATACAATTTCTTCACTATGAGAGCAGTGAGACACTGAGACAGCATGCCCAGGGAATCTGTGCTGCATCACTGGATGTGTTAAAGGGCTTTGAGTAACCTGGTCTAGTGGGAGGTGCCCCTGCCCTTGCCAGGGGGGTTGGAACTGAATAATTTTGAGGGTCCCTTCCAACCCAACCGATTCTTGTATCCTATGATTCTATAAACCTAAAAGTTTTTATGACTCATTTTTTTCTTGCCTCAGAAAAAATAGTTCATAATGATAATAAATGATACTATTTTGTTATGTTGTCCCCTGTTTAAAAAGTTCACTATGAACTCATCAAAGCAGTCAGTGAAGGGTATCATAATGAAGCAGGGCAGCTGTCTTTATTTTAAAGAGTCCTCTTATACTTCTCCAAAGGATTCTGTATTTGAAAAGAGGATAAATGAGAAAGCACAGACCTCCTAAAAACAAGGATTATTTTTTGTGTGACTTGGCACTACCTGTAAGCATATTATAGATTAAAAAAAAAAAAAAGTCTCTATAACTCACTTGGTTTAATGGGCTGCTAATGTTTACCATTTCTGAATGTGATGCATTCAACAGGACAACAGGACTTTTGTTTTTTCTGTTACATGGTTTAAATAAAAAAAGCAAACACTACCTTGGAAAAAGCAAGTAACATGCTTAATTTAGAAAACATAGGTTCTGTTCTAGGGAAATGAATCCTTTGCTATGCTTTTGGACCAAAAATCTAGGAACCTGGAAATGTAAAAATAATACATTATGATTACTGCAACTATAATGATTTCTGTGGAGAGCATCGTCTCTTTATGTATACTGTGAATTCTAACACTAGAACACAAAGTTTCTATCTGATTATCTCTTTAGGCTCTTAAAATTTAGCTTGGTCTTTTTAACTTCATTTTGCCATGCATCAGTTTCACGGGAATGTATGAAAGAATGAAACCTAGAGGAATTCTTCTACAGGGATTCCTTCAGAAGTTTTCTCTATTATGGGACAGGATGATTAAATACATTTTTTCTCTTATTTTTTTAATTTTACGACATGTAGTAATATATAATATGTAATAAGTATATCATACCATAAATCCTATTAAGTAGTAATACTAATTTTTGACATGTCTGTTCTTGCAAGTGCAATTCAGGAATACTCCAGAAATTTTTCTTATATAATTCAGTGTGAATTATAAATGTGAAGGATTATGCTAAACTGGAAGCTTTACAGTTTATATAAATATTTAATGGAATTCTCAATCAACCTTTTTTTTTTTTTTTCAACTAGTTGACACATTCTGCAGATAGCATTTTATATTAGTTTACATGACCTTTTATTCCCCCACCATTTCTGTAAACACATACCCAAGAGAATCTATTTTCATTATTTCTTAGACAGATGTTCCCTGTGTATATGTGTACTAACCAATTGTCCCAGTGTACGATTAGAGATGTATGCATTTTACTGGCATTCACTGACATGTAGCAGTAGATATGCTGAAATATTTCTGAGCTGCATATAGTAGTTGTTGCATAATAACCAAAGAAAGCATATTACAGTCATGTCATTAGTGAGAGAATTCACATAAGTACTTGCAAGGTTGTAACTCTATTTAAAAAATATACAACAAACAATGAAGACATTTGGAAAGATCAGAGCAACACAGAGGAAAAACTGCCTACATAAAATAGTGACAGCCTTTGATATCAAACCCACTGAACATACTTTAATTAGGTGCTAAGACTAAAATCTGTAACCTTTGAAGGGTTTGTGTGTTGAATGCTCACAGCTGCTTGGAGGAGTGCACAGATGGACATACAGACTGTTGTCCAGCTCAGCTATGGGAATAGCTGCAAATTAAGCATTTGGTCACTGTTTCCATATGTGGAATATGCTTGTCAACTTTCAGAATAACTGAGTTTTTATGTCCAGATCCCATCAGTGCCTATGAATGATGAGGAGCTGAGGGCAGGCTGGTATGTCTACCTGTTGGTGAGGGCCAGGATCTGACCCAGTGAAATGCCCAGGGACAGCTGGCCAAGGCCAAGGGCTCTCCCTTGTCTAAAATTGTTCCTAACAAAGTAGTTTGAGTCAAGCTACTAGAAAAGCCAGGGGCTTTTCCATCACCTTTTTCCATCATCAAGAATGCAATATTATAATCCTTTTCATAGGTAGAACAATGAAGTCACAAAGGAGAAAGTAAGGTGTCATAACTGAGAATACATTTAATAAAAAATTTAATTTAGACTAAGCATGTTAAAAGGATGTCATATAGTTACCATGATTTCCTGTCATGACTTGGTAATTTAATAACAGCCAAAGACCCCAATAGGATTTTTTTATTATCATTTTTTTGACAGAAGCCTTAAAAAAACAAGCATTGACGTCTTGGTAAGCTTTTTTTGCCTACCTACACCCAGAAAGTCCCAGTGGCCCAATAGGACAGATCACAAGTGCTTTTCCAGTATCTTGACTTTAGCTACTTTGTTAAAAACACTTTTAGGCAGGGGAGGCTTGGAAACGGCATTGTCAACCTGCGTCTAGGACCTGGCTCAGCAGGTCTGGGAGGTGGTGGGGCTGGAGACCAATGACATTGCTGGGCAGCACAGAGGGGCTAACATGGGGTCTTAGACATAGGGTTGGTGTTGGAGGGGCATAGGTAGGGCTGAATGGGGCTGTTGAGGTCTGTTAGAGCTCTCAGGTCCCCAAAACCAGCTTTTTCATATGGCAGCCTATTTCTTCCATTAAATGGAGCAAAGAACAAAAAACCTACATATAGAACAGCTATCAGAACAAAACACTCCTCCTGACAGGTTTGCCCTTCATTCTCAGCCTAATGGCCTTTTCCATCTTCAAGGTCTTTGTAATTCTCAAGCTCTTACAAGTAAAAGTGAAATTTCTGTTAATTTCTGTTAACTGCACAACATCTCAGTAGTTTGTGAAATTATATTTCTGGAAAAAAATCTGAAAAAAAAGAAAGTTCTCTCTGAAAAAAGAACTTTTGTTCATTGTAATACTAATCATAATACTATTTTTCTATTTGATATTTCCTATTGATCTGGCAATATATTGCCTACATCTATTGCCACAAGCCTTATTATTGTCATTATGAACTATTTCAACTGTGGTAAAGTCCAAAGGCCTCAGACTAGGGCAGAACTCATTTTGGAGTATGCTGTAAAAATACAGAAGAGGATTTCTGGAGTTTCTTTTAAAGCTTCCTCTGTGCTGATTATCTAGACCCTTTATCCAGTCAAAAATAGTATTTCTGTGTAAAAGTGAAAGAAGTTTTGATGTAAAGAATATCCCACCTAAAAAATCTTAGATGGGATTCTCTAATAATTAGTGTGCTTCCTTGTAACTGATCACATGCACAGTTTTCATGTACTATCTGTAACAAACACAACTGTTAAGAGCACTTTAACAGCATGGCATTTACCTTAAGATGACAACATAGCTGAAGAAGTGAAATTTGTCTTGTCTAGACTAAAGCTTATATGGTCTGACATAAGGTATTTGAAGTGTTTTTATTGCTTCTTCATCTTACTATCTCAAAATCAGGTACATAGTATTTTTTAAACAGTACTGGGTGTTTATATCAAACTTGTAGATGACCTCTGCAGTCTGACAGAGGTCTTTGTACAGCAGATAGCTTGTCCAGTAGATGTCTTGAGGGATCATTGGAAGATCATAGAAGACAGATTCCTTTGAAAATTAAGACTTGGCAGGAGAAGGCACCATGGCAAATACTTTTAAAATCTCATGAGTTCTTACCTACTGGCACAGTCCCTGAAAGCTCTTGACAATTATTATGGATTAAAATGATCAGTTTTTCCTTACCAGTGCTGTAAAATGGGCTAGTTCTTGAACACCTTCTGTGCTGGAATGGACCTGAAGCAGCCATTATAATCTTCTCCTCAAGATACACAGCAGTTCCCTTTTAAATACACAGCATAAATGACAAAGTATAAAGTGCCAGAGATTTAAAATAATTAAAGATAAAAGAAGGATTTTTTTTCCCCAATATTAAATAATCAAGAACTCCATGTTCTTTTCGTAGTAACAGGAAAAAGACAGGCTTCCCCATCATCTAAACCAGAGCAGGAAACTAACTTGTGTATTTTAACATATTAGCTTCTTAACAGAGCTATCTCTGCTAGGAAACTAATGTTGGCAATGTGAATGTCTGCTCCATATCATCATGCTATAGACTATTAGATAAATGGTTTAAAAAGTACATTAAAATCTCCCTGTGACTGAGGATATGTATCAGTAACTCTCAGCTTTAGCCTACTATTCTCTTGCCAGTGATAGCATTATGGAATTAAATATATTGCAGTAATACAAACAACAGTCCCAGAACAATGTATCATTTCTGTTTGCATTTCTTGCAGCCTTCTGGCATCTTATTATTCCCCTGAACACAAGGTCGGTAACCTTAATGAAATACCAGACGATATGTTTTATATACAGTTCTAGCACTCCTAGTTTAAGAAAAAAATGCTGTAAACTTCTTACTGCAGACTAGATTACTGGCTGTTTGTAAAGAATTCCACTTGGGAGAGCAGCTGATGCATCACTGAACCCAGTGCCCTTGATTTTATGTAATAACCTATTATCTCAGGATGCTGTTCTGAGATACAAATAATAAAGAGCAGACACTTTTTGGGATTACTACCAGGATTAATGATCACTAACTGTCAACAGTTATCCAAATATTTCAAGTCTTGTTCAAAATATTTTCCCAATCTTCTGTAAACATACACATGAAATTACAAATAATTATATTTGCCAGGTCAATACCAACTTTGTGTATGTGCAGCTTGCCTAGAGGAGCAGACCTACTTCCAGAGACTCCAGATACAGAAGCCTGTGCTTCTGAAAAGTCAGCACGAGTCGCATGGGATATGAGATGAAGGCAGCTGCTGTAGGAAGAAGATGGGGGAACTGCTTTAGGTGCAGTAATCCTATCTACCTTTCTCTTCTCACCAGTTCTCCAGTCCAGCTCTGATCTCATCCCCTACTCTTCAATGTGCTAGTGCTTGATCTTCATATTTTTTTAAGTGTTCAGAATGCATTAGATATACCTAAGTGACTACAAACTGACCAAGATAAAGTGTTCAAATAGCAGCAGGTACAGGCTCAACATAAATTGAAAGCTAACAGATAGAGAAATGACAAGAGAAAATATGAGAACATTAAAATACATCGCTATTGGTCATGCCACAGGCTACTGGAACTATAGTGCATATTGCATAGGGAGATGTAATTGATGCTATTCTTCATTGCTTTGCTTATCAGTTTATTTTAGAGGCTGTAATCGAGAGCAACCTCCCAGTGACCTATGCAAACAGATCATCAAATGTAATCTCTACCCTTAACATGTCTGATGCAGTATAAGTGCTTCCATTAAGCTGCTTGTGAGTTATTGCAATTTTGTAGCTGAACATTTCAAATAAGTGATTCTGTAACTTCATGGAAAAAAGGTCTCATATTTCTCAAATGAACTCTTTATTCATTATGAACGATTTACCAAGCTCTATTGTTGATTACTAGTTCCCTGGAAGTCACTGCAAGCAAACCAGTGACACAGCTTCATTCTTTTGATGAAGTCTTTCAGTAATCACCTTTGCCACTAGATTTCCATTTTCCCCCAACAGATACTCCATTCTTTCCTTACTTTCTGGATTAGGACCAGAAAATCAGCCAGTGTTTTCCAGGATCTCATCTATAATACTCTGAATTGTCAGACTTGGATACCAAATGAGGTCTTTGATTCTGTTATACTCCTCTGAACATTGCCATCCTCCTCTCTACATATTTCAATAGACAATTTTTTGGTACAGTGTCCTTTGTTAACTTCTTTCACAACGAAAAAGAATTTTAATTAGATTTTTCATTTTATGACCCTTTGCATGAGAAGCATTTTTTGTAAGGGAAATGCACACCTTAGGTCCTTGCCACTATTAAATAAATTTAAGTCCTGAATTTTGAAAGGCTGTAGAGAAGAAAAATATATTATAAAACTTGCAACTACCTTTTGGAAAATGAAAATCAACAATGGATTTTTTGAATAATGAATTATATCTGGAAGGCTAAGAAGCTGATTTGTTATTCAGAATAACTGACCCACTGCACTTATTCAAACTGAGTATGGAAAAAACAATATATATAATTAGGCTTCCTAACAATGGTATTTAGCAGCAATATACACTTAGAATCTTCATTACTTAAGGTATGGGTAAAATGACATGGTAGCGCTCTATTACCATACAACCATTCTGCAGAACATTTTGAAGTTTCACTGCAAAATAACAAAACAATTCAGTGTATAGAAAATCCATTAAGGCTGTACAGTACTTGAATGAAGATGTGTTTACAAAGGCACTATTCAGAACATGGAAATACTTTATTCACAATTCACAACCCAGACTCAGTGCATTTCTGCACTGTTTCTTAGCCTCTAACCTTACAAACATCAAAAGTGATTTTCCTCTTACGTCCTTGACTCTGTAGTCTGCTTATAACTCTGCTTTCAAAGTGCACCAGTGAATTTCACTGTTTAAAAGAGTATGTAAGTGCTGGGTTTAGCATTTAGCCTTGTTCATAAAACACACAGCCCATAACCTATCCTGCAATTTAAATGCAAATAATATTTAAACAAGGATAACCTGGAGGGCTTTAGTGTGTAGAGTGATATATGGGAAAGAGCCGTTTAAGGTGCAATAGTTTACTATGATTTTCTTTTCACATCAATCATCTCTCCACATGGTTCAACAATTAAAACGGTTCATGGCTGCAGGGACTATGACAAACTAACTTCATCATTTAAATACCTGTTATAGCACCTTGGAGCTTAAGAAGCTGATAGAAAATGATAAAATTATAATTATAAGCTGTAAACAGAATGAAATACCTCTGTTCATCAGTGACCCGCTGATTATAGAGCTTGCTTACACACCCGACATACATACAGCAAAATATTCTTGTGATGGAGATGGTTCTTATTTAAGGTTTTTCAGCATAAACCGACACAGCCAGATCTGCTTGTTGCTGCTGAAAATGCATTTTTACTTTCCTTTCTCATTTTAATACAAGGACATGGTAGAGTAACTGTCCACCCAAAGAAGATATCAAAAAGTTAATCATGAAAGTGGGATTTTTCATCCTTTCATAGAACCGCTTTACAATGACTATGTCACGATGAGCCATTTCTCTGAAATGCACTTCATGGTTTTGTCCACTTCAAAAGGATGACACTTATTTTTCCATCTTCCCAGATGGATTCTCAGCTTTGCAGTGTCAATTTAAATTGATGCTGTCACAACCCAAAGAGGGTATTCTTTTCCCTGTCCTGCAATCAGGATAGTGATTCTGAATAGTGTTTAAAATGATTCTCCACTTTTCTTTTCCTTGGCCGTCAACCAATTCTCATTATTTTAGAGTACACTGTGACCATGTTCTAAAAACTATCATGAGTCACTTGGATGGTCTATTTTATCTGACATGTAGAAACGAACTGTAATATTGTAACAGGAATTAGAGAGCTACAAAAATATTTCTGTTTTAATTTAGACTTAAAACAGGAATAATTTTAAAGCAAAAAATTAGACCCTGTTGTAAACACATTTATACTTGTTTTCTATAAATACAACTTCATTTTTCTATGGGAATATTTTTTTTCTGGTGCATATTTTCATGTGCAGTTACATAAATGGATATTTAATCTATATAACAAGGTCACCTTTCTTTTTCTCCGAAGCAACACCTCTGAACTAGCCTTCTGCTACTCGGTTAAAACTTCCTTCTCTTTTTTTTTTTTTTTTAATTAAACTGCCCCTTGCCTCACTATACTTCTTGTTAACAAAGGCACCTTTCTGCCTATGATCACTTTCATTTTTCTAATTTTTGCATTTTCTTTTTATGACTGCTTTCCCACAAGCTAATCAATACCTGGAATATAAGCATGAACACTTCCATGCTCCTAAATCAAGATCTGTGAGCACAAGCCTCTGGCATACCAGCCTTTCCTCCCAGTTTTGTGTCATCTGTGAACTCACTGAGGGTACAGCATCTGCATCATCATCCAGATCATTAGTGAAGATGTTCAACAGGACTGGACCCAGTATTGACCCCTGGGGTACACTTCTATCTACTGACCTCTGAATAGATTTTGTGCCACTTATCACCACAGAAGTTGGTTGCCTTTCAGTGCAAATTTATTCTTATGTACCAGCTTTGTGGAAGGACAGGGAAGAGATTTAACTACCGTAGACATTTGTAAGAGAAATGACAAAGAAAAAGGAGCAGTACTTGTCTATGTAAGCATACCTGTCTTGAGACACCTGAAGCATCTTGGGAGAAGACTGGGGAGACCTTATAGCAGTCTTCCAGTACCTGAAGGGGACCTGAATGAGGCCTGCAAGAAAGCTGGATGGGGGCTGTTTACAAGGTCATGTAGTGAAAGGATGAGGGGCAATGGTTTTAAACTAAAGAGTAGATTTAGACTGGACAATAGGAGGAAGTTCTTTACTATGAGGGTGGTCTAACACTGGAACAGGTTCTTCAGGGTGGTGGTGGAGGCCCCATCCCTGGAGACATTTAAGGGCCCTGAGCAACCTGATCTAGTTGATGATGTCCCTGCTCAATGCAGGAGGTTTGGACTAGATGACCCTTAAAGATCCCTTCCAACCCAATTCACTCTATAATTTTATGACAAGTATTTTCCCATGAGAAACCTTTTATGTTAGTCACGACTGTCGCAACTGTTACATTAAGCTAATGATAAAGTATACAAATTCAAAAAACTTCCAAAACATTAAGGAAAATCAATAGGCATATAAATTATTTACAGACTAACGGGGGAAAATTGTTTTTAAACTGAGAAGGATCTATGACATAAATATAAAAATCAATATACTGTAGTCATGAGGGAGAGTCACTGTTTGCAGTATGCTGAATACTTATGAGGTCTGCAGAATGAATGAGTTCTACAAACAGTTAATGAATTCTACAGACAGTGGTGGTGATCCATGAGCAATCCTGTGATTTATTCTTGAAATCACAATGTTTGAACATGAAAGGATGTGGCTCTTGTAACTCAATATGCATCAAATTAGACAAAAAAAAACAGTAACTGAAGAATTTTGTTTTCAAAAATGCTTTCATTTTAAACTATCCTTTCCCAAGTGGCTTTGTGCCCCACTATTACATATAAGCCAACTTGATGTTTTCTCAGAATGAAAGCATTTCGTATGACAAAGTTTTTTTCACTTGGAATACATGCCCTTGATTTAGGGCACCTGCAGATATAGTCATACCATAATTTCATATTCCTTCAAAACTGACAAAAGAACTGATTTGGGATTTTGCAGCTACTGGCCTCCTCCATCATAGACACTGACAATGGGAGATACATCTTTGACATTAAACCAGGAAGTTGGAGATGCCAAACTGGTGAAAGGGCATTTGGGTTAGCAGAATATCAGAATGACGAATTGCTGAAATATAAAACTCTACTCCACTGTCACAAATGCTAACTGGTCAAAAAACCCCAGCCTCACCTCCTTCCCAGACTGACATAGTTTTGGTTTTGACCTAATGGAAGCTTCTGCCATGAATCAGGTTACCAGAATGAATGACAGATGCACAGAAACTTTAAATATGCCTAATGTTTTAAAGGCCTAATGCGACAACAGCGACAACAGAACTGTGATTCATAATGACAGTTTTCCTGAACTACAGAAATATCTATAAACCTGAATAAAATACCTAAACTCCAACCATATAATTTCCACCACTTCCCAGACTCCAAACATAAAAAAATTTGAGAGATTAGATGTTTTTTTAACAGCAGAATCTCGATTTCTATCAGCTTTTTTTAATTTTTTTTTTTATTATTATTTCATCCACACCAACTTATTGGAAGTGTGAATCTGTGGTTGGGAAGGGTGGAAGAGGACTACCTTTTCCAGGCCTTTCTCACAGGAGTTTTCAGTAACATTGAGAATTTGTCAACAATTTACCGAGCAGTGAACGGAGTAAATGTTTCTCACACATCTACATTTTAAGCGTATTAGAGATACAAAAGTAAAACAGGAAAGAATCAGACAAATCAGCAATTCAGTTATTAAATGCTTCGCTGCCTTGAGATCTTTACTCCTCTGGGGAGAAGGGCTGGTCCCTTGTCACTGTTGAGAAACACACCAAGATGAGCCAACCAAAGAAATTCCCAGAATGTTCTGCAATGGGGTTCAATATGGGAGGGAGGTGAAGAGCATTTGGGGATTGTACAACATTTACTGTGTGAAACATTTTTAGTTTTCTGGGTATGTAGACCACATTATGGGATATCCAGAAGGAAAGAATGCAGGGAAATTTAAAGATCAAATGTACTGGTAGATGGGTGGGGGACAACACAGAAGGGAAAGTAGCTGAGAAATTTCTAATTCCTGTGTGGGTTCTCTCTATTCGGAATGGGTATGGGTGAGTGACATTTAACATCAAGCTGGAACAACTTCAGGTCTGAGTGAAATCAGAGCAGGGAAATGAACACTGGAAGCTCATGTGGTCACACAGTGGGAACTGTGGAGCTTGCAGGGTCAGCTGAGCATCTTAAGTTGGCTGCTGGAGTGATTCAAGTTGTGCACACAGGTGTATCCCACAAGTAGACTTCAGTGCTGATAGTTAGAGGGGAGGAACAGGATCAGGCCACCCATGCTGGTTGGGAGTAAGGTGTGTGTTTACATCAGCACCAGTTAAAGTACAGTTTTCTGTCTGTCAGTGTTGATCAGGCTGGCCATTCATGCCTGTGTGCGTGTATCAGCAGGGACCCTGCTCAGCCTTGCCGCAGGCACCAGCTGTTGGCACTGAGCCACTGCAGCCTCACATCTATCATGCAGCTGGATGGAGCAACCCCTAACAATAACCAGTACAGCCTTATTTAGAGCTCACTTTTCTTGTCAACACTTGTCAGTAGAGATGTGGTAAATAGATTACCTAGCCCCAAAGTAACTGCAACAGCACATGCTATAAGAAAGTGTATGCAACAACCTATTCCTCATACATGGAACACACCACAATTCCTTTGTTATATCTCTGCTTTGAAATTAAAAGTGGACACAATTCAGCATATAGCAGTGATCTGCTACTTATGATTTAATATCAAGCTATCTCACTGACATTCAGAAGTTTCCTTTTTAGCAACTGTTAAAGCCTTTTTTTGGCTTAACTTAATGGACCCTGATGGCAGTGTGAGGAAGCCTCAGAAAGACTTCGTTCCTCTATCTACCTTCCCATTCTTTAAACCAGTCTCTTCAAATCCCTACAATTATTGCCTTTTTTTACTATCACAGATTGTCACAGGTTGTAGAGTCTCTGTGAAAGTTCTTCTATGGGTTACATTAAATCTGTTTCTGGTTTTGCACACCTGCTGGATTGTCCTCCCTCTGTCGCAGAAGAGCTGAAAATTAAATAGATAATCAAGTATCATAAATACATATGTGCCAGACTAGTTTACAACTTCTACTGAACTCACTTCTTTTTATGAAGCAAGTCTTTGAAATGACTCTCAGCTATTTTTATAACTGTAATGACAAGCCTATTAAGCAATTAATGTGGTCATTTATCTAGAAAGTCAAAGTTTACCAGGTAAGAAGACATAGAATACTGTGTTGTAAGAGAGTTTTCAAATTTACAAAGGTGAATGCTTCTACATTGTCACTGTTCAGAAGTGTGCACCTTTCAGTTTAGAACTATATTGCAAATCACTATATCTGCTATGCAGGAGATAGAGATAAAAAATATTTTCTTCAGATAGAAACAGTTTTTCACCCAGTTCTTAGTATTATGATTTTTCTCAGATTGGGACATCCTTTGTAGATTAGACTTTACCATGGAAGAAAAATAGGTAGTAATCATGCTACATAAAAAAAAGTCTGACAATTTTAGTAGAATTGTTGGGGTTTTTTTAATTTGTTTTTCAGCAATCCCTAATCATGACAGTTCAGTGCAGTTTAAAAATCATGGTTGTGTTAGAGAAATACTGTTATAAATGATCAGAGACACAAAACCAACTTTGAGGAAGATGCTTCAGAAGGCCATCTTGCATCCCAGGCAGGTTCCTGGTGGATAGTTTTCACAAGGAGGTGCATTAGAAGGTGATATGTTGATAAAAAAGGATCTCCAGTTTATTTGCTCTTCATAAATCCAAAGACACGTTATTACCTTTCCTGTTAAACATTTAAGATCCTTGTCTGGCACAATATAGGCTTTGAGTTGCAATGCCAGGGAATAAAGACAGTCTCTTCTTAAATAGTTTTAGGTGTGAAATCTCCAGTACATCATTAATGTTTTGACTTGAGGATTCTAAAATCACATCACTCAAGATTCCTTCCATAAAATATTTTTTAACTTTTTAGAATAAAATGGGTGATTTGAAACAATCTAAGAAGGTATCAAGAGTTTCTCATGTATAGGTACTTTAAAAAATGAGTTAGTACTTTGTTACTCTTGGGGAGGACAGTTTTATTTTAAAAATGAAGCTTTGGCAATCAGTAAATATAAAACTGTCCTTTTATAATTAGTTAAATTAATTTGCTATTAAAATACAGAGAGACACTCATTGAAATTCCAGGGAGAATTTCAAAAACTTTCTCAGTCAAATATTTTTCTGAACTCTTTTTTCTGTGTATTTATCCCCAAAATGCCTAAAGGTGAGCAGTACACCTCTACTTCTCAGGAAAAAGATCTATCAGGAAATAAAACTTCCTCTAATGTGACTTAACATACTAAATCAGAAAAGGGTTCCAAAAATCAGTTTGTGGCAACTATTAACAACAGCTGAAGGGGCATTTGGGTGTTCTGCGGAAGTTTTTTTGAGATCTAGAATTCTTCTGAATGTTTTCTACTGCTTCTATGATAACTTAATTTCTCAGTAAGTAAGCTTCAAAATCCTCATTAGACCTTTCATATGACTTATGTTACTTCAGAATATGAACAGAAAAAGAAAGGCTAAATTTATGTTTACTCTAACAGAGAAAGTGAATTTTAAATAAATCGATTTGCTTGATAGTTTTTCTTCTCTAGTTCATTTCTGCCCTTTTGCTTCCCTGCTAAAGGTCTGCTCCAATGCCTGCTTCTGTCAATAATAGCATTTCCACTGATTTCAGTAGACAATGCTCCAGCGTTGTTGAAGCATTTACATTTTCTGATCTAAATTAGTTGCTTACAGCTAATTTATTGCAATCATGAAAAACCAACCACTTCACAATTCATGGCTTTTATAGACTAGCTAGCATTTTGGATTGAGAGGATAAAAGCTGCTAAAGAATCAATTGGCTGAACAAGTAGAATGAATGGAAAAAGCATTAGGAAAGCTCAATGATCTACTACATTAACAACAAACATCAATAAAGACAGAAAGCAAAGTACATGCAGTTTCCTTGTAGATGTAAGGAAAAGGATGGATAGAGCCCCAAAGTATAAGAGATCTGTATAAGCCCCTTAACTCTGTAAACAATCAAATAAGGAATCTTTTACACATTTTGACTTTTTTTTTTTCTCCTGCATGTGTAAGGGAAAAACTATGAATCAGAAAGCTTCAGAGTTTATTTGAAAAACTGTTTCTAAATATTATTCCTGTAACTGTGGATCTTTCTAACCTTCCAGCTAGCTACACACCCACCACCCTGCTCATGCTCATTACTTTCTATTTAGGGCAAGGCAAGCTTTTATACATTCCATAATTAGCTGCAATTTGCTAATGGAAACAGCCATCTGCTCTGATTAAGTGAATCAGTTACAAGAGCTGCTCATACCTCATGTTTGCTTAGCAGTTGTAGGTTTTGCCTTGTAAGAGTCCACAGAGAGATCTTACCACATCTCCTTGTTAAAAACATCTAGTACAAAAGTTTTCCTTTAAGAAGTTATGTGCTTTTGCAATTCCAGGTTGTGATTAAGATTAAAGGAACAAGGGAGCTTCTCGGCATCAAAATCATATTTGCTTTAGATGACCATAACTATTTAAGAATGAAAACTCCTAGTAGTTTCTATAAAATCTTTGAAAATCCATACTTTAATCAATTCTGTAAATAGACTAGTGTCTAAAAATGATTTTTTCTATACCAGTGAGAAACGATAGGACAAGGAAATATCAGAAGTATTTTTCAAATTTTTAATATGCCTTTTTCATTTTAGGTAGGTTTATTCTGTTAAATTAATAAAAAAACCCTGATGATCTTTTCACGATGATTACAGAATCACAGAATTTCTGAGGCTAGAATAGACCTCCAGGTTTATCAAGTCCAGCATATAACCCAACACCATGACATCAGCTAGACCATGTCACTAATGCGCTACATCTAGTCTTTCCTTAAACACCTCCAGGGATGGTGACTCCACCACCTCCCTGGGCAGTCCATTCCAGTGTCTAATTCCTTTTCAATTATTTCCATGTATTACATGATTGGTTCTATTGTGTAAAGATTACCATATATTTTTATTTATTTATATACAAATCATATGTAAATTTTACAAGTTCTACTTTTGGTAGAAAAGAGATACTTACCAGGTACAATTATGTACAAAATGGAGGTAAGATATAAAAGGCTCCATTTTATACCTGACTCCCTTAGTGGGGTACAAAATGCTACATGAGTTGCTTTCTGTGCCTTAATTTTCATTCTGTAATAAACCAGGATAACACTTAAAGTACTTTTGATAAAGTACTTTGATAAAGTACTTTGTTATTATAGAAGCTAATACTGCTTTTTAAGAAACTCTGAAGAAAATCCCTTAGGTACATTTCTTTTCTGTGCAAACCTTGTATTTCTTCTGTATCCAGAAAGATGGAAAAACTGAAAGATGACAAAATACCTGGAAAATCAAGGCAACAGGTAAGTTATTCTTGGGTGTGCTTCTTTTAGTGAAAAAGGTGGAAATCTATCTCCAAAAGTACAATTTATTCATAATTCTTGATTCTTATTACACAGATTAATATGTCACCAGTGAAAGTAGAGAGCTTTCTAGTGTAGTGTTATGTTTTACAGAATGACCAATATTAAGACTCAAGAACTATATTTCTATTTAAAAAAAAAAATATAATTAGAAAATCTATAATGAGAACAGAGAGGTTTTTTTTCTTCAGAGAATCATAGAATTGTTATGGTTGGAAAAGACATCTAAGATCACAGTGTCCTACTGTCAACAAAAAAAACAAACCAAACCAAACCAACAATAACAAAAAAAAAAGCACAACCACCACCCCAAAACAACAAAACAAAGCAAAAAAACCTCAAACAAACCACAGCACCATCCCACTAGATTGTGTCCTGAAGTGTCTCATCTACACATTTTTTGAATACCTCCAGTGATGGCGATTCCACCACCTCCCTGGGCAGTCTGTTACAGTGCCT
>VWZY01007450.1:0-11483 GCA_013399075.1 Chloroceryle aenea | reverse complement strand
GTGGTACGGAAATGCAGGACCTGGCACTTAACCTTGTTGACACTCATACAATTGGCCTCAGCCCAACCTGTTAAGATCCCTCTGCAGAGCCTTCCTACCCTCAAGCAGACCAACACTCCTGCCCAATTTGGTCTCATCTTCAAACTTGCTGACGAAGCACTCGGTCCCCTCATTTATATTGTTGATGAAGATACTGAAGAAGATCAGACCCAAAACTGAGCCTTGGGGACTGGCCCTGGACGGCCAGCCATTTTTTAGATCGGTAGAGTCCACCTGTCAATGCCATGAGCCGATACCTTGTCTAGCAGAATGCTGTTGGGAGTCAGTGTCAAAGGCTTTACTAAAGTTCAAGTAGACAATGTCCACAGCCTTTCCCTCATCCACTAGGCAGGTCACCTGGTCATAGATATAGAACAGGTTGGTCAAACAGGACCTGCCTTTCCTGAACCCATGCTGTCTGGGCCTGATCCTCTGGCTGTCCTGCACTTGCCATTTGAGCTCACCCAAGATGAACCTCTCCATAATTTTTCCCAGTACCAAGGTCAGGCTGACAGTCCTGTAGTTCCCCAGATCCTCCTTCCAGACCTTCTTGTAGATGGGACTCACATTGACAAGCCTCCAGTCATCTGGAACCTCCCCTGTTATCCAAGACTGCGTATAAATGATGGAGAGACTTGGTGAACTCCTCTGCCAGCTCCCTCAATACTCTAGGGTGGATCCCATCCAGCCTCACAGACTTGTGAATATCCAGGAGCCATAGAAAGTCACACACTGGATCCACATCATAGGGAAGTCTGCTGCCTCCCTGGGGTCAGGNCAAGATGAACCTCTCCATAATTTTTCCCAGTACCAAGGTCAGGCTGACAGTCCTGTAGTTCCCCAGATCCTCCTTCCAGACCTTCTTGTAGATGGGACTCACATTGACAAGCCTCCAGTCATCTGGAACCTCCCCTGTTATCCAAGACTGCGTATAAATGATGGAGAGACTTGGTGAACTCCTCTGCCAGCTCCCTCAATACTCTAGGGTGGATCCCATCCAGCCTCACAGACTTGTGAATATCCAGGAGCCATAGAAAGTCACACACTGGATCCACATCATAGGGAAGTCTGCTGCCTCCCTGGGGTCAGGGTCAGAGATATTAGTAGGGAACTCTTTGCTCTGGTACGGCCATAGGACTATTACCCTCTATTGACTGTCCAGGTTGGTAATGATGTTGTCATGGAGAGATACCTGAAAAAAAAAACCAGAAAACTTCAGGGCCCTGGGGAGATTGCTTGGGGGCTGAGGAGCCCATGTGGTGTTCTCTTCAATCCCTTCAGTGGCAGGGATGAATAATGAAAGAGGAAGGAAGACACACCTGATTAACATGTGGCTGAGAGACTGGGGACACCAAGAGAATTTGGGGTTTTTTGAGCATGGGGAGCTTTACGCTGCATGGGGTCTGCGGGAGACATGTATAAGAGATGACACTTATTACATTATTCAAAATATATTTCTCTGGACATTACCTTCCCTAGTTTGGTTTCCTGTGACTGAATATAATTTATTAATTAATCTTTATTGAATATGACCATTTAAGAATCTAAATTACACACATATAATACATATGTAATGATACTCAAACAGCAGATTTATTGCCTGCATTACATAAGAGAAATGAGGTTCATGGACTGTGTGCATTAATATTGTAACAAGCAATATTCTGCTTCAGGGCGGTCAATGTAAAGTCTGATCTCAATAGGGAGGAAATTCTTGTTTGTCTCAGTTCATCACCTGTAAAATATGAAATTAGAAACCTTCCTTTTTAATATTTTTTTATATATATATTTGGTTAGATTAGTAGTGTTCACACTGCAACTACATTCAGGTGGAATCAGTGGGTGTTACTATGGAAAACATAATTCATAGAATGATTTGTATTAGAAAGGACCTTAAAGATCATCTAGTTCCAACCTTCCTGCCGTGAGCAGGGACACCTTTCACTAGACCAGTTTGCTCAAAGCCTTATCCAACCTGGTCTTGAACGCTTCCAGTGCTGAGACATTCAGAAATTCTCTCTCTTCTCATTGTCTCACTACCCTCATGGTAAAAATTTCTTCCTTTCATTCAATCTAAATCTACATTCTTTTGGTTTAAAACTATTACTCCTTGTTCTGTCACTAGACGCCCTGGTAAAAAGTCTTTCTCCATCTCTCTTAAAACTCTCTTTATATACTGAAACGGTATCCCTGAAGCCTTCTCTTCTCCAAGATAGGAACCTCAGTCCTCTCAGCCTTTCTACACAGAGAAGGTATTCTTGCCTTCAGATCATTTTTGTGTCCCTTCTCTGGACTCTAACAGGTCCATTTTTTTCTTTAATTAATGTTCATAATGTAAGTTTTATTTACAGAACATACACAAATTAATTTTATAAGTGTTTATTTCCTTCCTTAATCATAGACAAATTAAAAGGAAAACAGGATGCCTCCCATTTGCATCTCCAAAACCAGTGGCAATTTGGAGTTCTTAAACGAACAAACAAAAAGTGTCTGTTCTCACTCTAAAAACATGTGAAATGGTAGTAAACCATTTGTTGTTGGTTCTGAGTTTTACTCTTTGAGTCTACTGTTTTGAATTTACTTTCAAAATATTATTACTTGGGTAATTTTGCAGAATGAGCCACTGAAATAGAGCTAAATATAAAATGTGGCAATCTACACAGTTAATGTTATTAGCGAACGAGTGGAAGTTGATAGACTTAATGCTGCCTTTTTGTCTGAGAGTTATTTCTTATTGAAAAACTTATTTGAAAATCACTGTAGCATCAGGTAAAGCAGATGCCTTGCTGAGCTTTTAAAAAACTATATAAAAATCTTGATATATGGCTAACTGTATAATGAAGCAAACATTATATGTTAATTCAGGCCACAAATAAAAGCTACTTGATAAAATTGAATGCCAAAGTTGAATTTTAAGGTGCTCTAGGGATGATTAATAATTGGAAGAATGTACGAGACTGTTCAGTGTTATAGATGACACTTAAAAATAACATGTGTGTGGAAACCACTTAAATTTCTGTATTTCCTCCTCCTTGTCTTATACAAATCATCTAGTTCATCTTTCCAGTTCTAACATGATGATTTTTCTTATCTGAGGTCTTGAAAAGGTTCATTGCTGAAGAGTTTGCACTTGTCCTAGATGATAAAGATGTTATTCTATAGGAAGACAGGTATAAAAAGCAGGGTCATATATTAGAAATAACTTAGAAGAGTACAATAAAAACTTCTTTGTTTTCATAACTATACTACCCAGCTTCTCTCTTATTGGTTCAAAAAAAAAGAATGTGTACAAGGACAAAGAGTTATCCATTTAGCTTATTAAAAAGATGAGTTATGGACAGAATTCATAATTAGGAACCATTTGAAAAAAATAATAAAATCAGCTGTATTCACATTATTAGAAATGGACATTAAACCACACATTGTCTTGGTGGTAAATATATATATTTTTTAATGTTAAACATTGAACATATTAAATGTACCAGCAGATGAAGTTTGAATTATATTTCTCTGATAACAATTAAGATGGTGACAACTGTTTATTGTAGCCCTACTGAACTTTAAGCCACTGGATGCATTCATGAGCAAGATTTGTGTAGGCAGGATTGGGATTTGACCTTAGAAGATTTACTGTATTAAGACAGGAAGGAATTGTTTATCAATGGGTTATTTCATTAGATCCAGCACGAACTCTGTCTCTACAGAAGAACACTTGCATTGCAAACAGTCATGTATTTCAGAGGTTATGTATGTCAAACCACAAACCAGTTAATTTTAGTGTGACATAAAAGCTTTGGCTAGTTACACAATTACAGAATAGTAATTCTGTATTTGAATTATTATTTATTATTCTGTATTTGAATGAAAGAGAATAATAATCATAAATACTAAATAGAAGGATTTCTTAATGAAAAGGTTTGTAGAAAATGGTCAGGATACCCAGGTGGCCTTCATTTAAGGAAACACCAATCTTCTAGGATGACATCAAGAACCCAAATCTTCAACTTATTGCAGAAAGCAGCAAAATGAGACAAGAGTAGGCATTATTTTCCCTCAATATTACGTCCATAAAAGAAAAAAGAGTTCCCTAATGGTTTATCAATAAAAACATTCCAACTGCCAGATAATTCTTATCTTAATACACTGTCTGAAATTCAGGCAGAAATAACACTCCCTTGTGGGAATGGAGGAAGAAAAGTTCAAATCAAATAAATCCAGTGATTAAGTAATTGAATAGAAATAAGTTTTGGATTCCAGATGGCTACAAGGCAAATGTTAACCTCAGAAAATGTTTGGATAAATTAATTCCAATAAGCATCTTTAATATCCATTGAATAGGATTTTGCTGACTTTGCTCTAGTATTCTCTTGGCAAAAAAAAACCCTTGAGTAATTAATACTAAAGTCGGATATCACTTTCCCCTTTATTTGTCATATTGGTTTGGGTTTTATGTATACTGGATATTTAATATAAAGTAGAAGCATGAATAAGGGCATAGGGTGGAGTTATTGCAGGTTTAAAATGGGCCTAGGATGTCAGAATCTGTGTTTAAAACTAGGATCCAGTGTTTTCTCTCTCTGGTACAAAAACTACTGCATACCTAAAGTCGGCACCTGCATTTTGTATCACAGAGTTCTTTGTGTGCTTATACTCTGGTTTCTATGCATTTTAGTCCTGATCTAGATTCCTTCCCAAATCTGACATGAGGGACAATTGTGTCTATCATCTGTTTGCATCCCCAAGAGAAATGTTCAATGCATGTGCAACACAAAGTCACTGTCCCTTTCACTGGAAACACAGACCAGGATGTTTTACACTTTTCTGAAAAAGCTTATGTCTGGAAGTCCTTGATAGCTGGATCCTTTGAAATACATGTACACCTGACCATTCAGGAAAATAGCATGGTCACCTAACAACCAAGCATTCTGTGGAGAGATAAAATTAAACCACTGTGCCACCAAGAGTGTGAGCAGTACAGGAAGGAAAAAGGCGACAAACTATGATTTAGTGATGACTGCAGCTAGGAAAAGGACTCCTGACTTCTGGGTCTAGCTCTCTAGGATTACTTTTTTGCTCTGACTGGCTATCATCCAGAAATCTGGAAAGGAACAAAAGGCTTCAAATACAAGCAGAAGAGGAATATTAGAAGGCTTCATAAATTGTAAAAGTGATTCTCATTTTATGAGAGTTTAAAATTTCCCAGCATTCATGAGAAAAGTGATATGTTGATGTGACCTTACTTATGTCAGCAGTATGGTATTTCAGAGTAGAAATAGTACTATTGAGATGCTTTAAACTCTTGGAAAAAAAAAATCTTGAATCTTTGGAACAAAACATAAATTTAAGCAATGGATGATGCTTCTTTCAAAGAGTATGATATGAATTATTTTACTGTGCATGCATAAGATTTATGTGAATCTGTAAGAAAAGGATTTTGTAAGAACATGGAAACTGAATTTTTCCTTTATATTTTTTTTATTTTTATAAAAGGCTATTCCTTTTCTATAGTATTCTTGAATTGTGTGCAACATTAAAATAGCTGAAGTAAGATACTAAACACAGAATGTGAAAAGAATAATCTGCTATAATGATCAACAGGATTTACATTTTTGTTGCCCCCAAAAAAGACAAATAAGATAAATTTAGAGAAACAAAGAGAAACTGATGAAATGAAACCAGGTTTGTTCAAGATTAATATAAAATTAAAAAAAAAACCACTGACGGGATTAAGTGTGTGAAATTTAGAGTAGAAAAGTAGCATCTTTGTTTCGCTAAATAATAATAATTAAAAATATTGCATAAATGAATATCTGACTTTACCAGTGGTCTGATAGTAGTCTTCATGATGTTTTAGATAAGAGGTGTTCTATGTGATTTATTTATACTCCAGTCAGATATTTCACTCCAATTAGTGTATCTGACAACCAATGTCCTTTAGGATTCTGTAAATGTTGCAGGCTGCAGAAATAAGATCTTGTTTGTTTTCATGACAAAAAGCAGTCATGATGAATTTATTCACAGAGATTACCAGTATTTGTTTAAGACAGACACATGTGACATTTTTAATACTAAGAAAAAACTTTCAAAAGATGAATATCCAAGATTAAAGTGCTATTTAGGGTTCAGGAGAACAAAGGATTGCAACAGATGATTCTCTTACAGTTTTAGGGGACTTTTGATTTGCACTGCAAGAATCCTCATTAGGCGGTTAGACAGTATGTCTTACCTCTGTGACAGACATGGTGCCGTAGAATCATGGAATATTCAAAAAGTATTATGTCAGATTCATAAATTTGTAACTACATTTATGGATTTGTTGGTTAAGATGAATAATATATCCTGTAGAAACCAAGGTTACAGCATGTTATTAACTTATGTATACTGAAAGGTGAAACAAAGCTGGTACCAAGTCTTCTGAAACTTAACTTACATTCCAGAAAAGACTTGCTTTTGCAGACTATGTACTTAAATTGTGTGAAATTGAGATCTTGATGTAGGGAAGGGCAGCCTTCATCATTGCAATCACATAGTCAGAACTGCTTGCAAGGGTCTGTGCAGCTGCTTAGTTCACACTACCTGGGTAGGTATTGACATACTAAGAGTGATTTCCTCTAGTTATTTAGCTTTCATAGGACTAAGTACTGTTTGCTCAGAGCTAAAATATTTCAAACTGAAGCTTTGTCTAACTTTGTTCTCATGACTGGATGAGCATCCCGTCTTTCACAAAAAAGCGTACAATCTAAACAATGTCTGCATGCATTTCCTGGGACTTTAATCTGGACAGTTATAAGGAATTAGGACCAGAAAACATGCTGTGTCTCATATTTTTGGTGTTAAATTCATAGCCCTGTCTTTATGTCTAGATTAGCTAACTCTCTGGTGCTGGCTTCAGATTTGCTGGAGTTACAGTTTTGAATTGAGAATACAGCATCAGTGGAAGGAACTACTTCAAAGATAGCAGATTGTGAATCCCTGACAGAACTTTGAGCCATTTCCACACATCCTGTCACTGAATATCAGGGAGAAGAGCTCATAACCACCCTCTCCATTTCTCCTTGTTGAATTTCATGCTATTGATAATTGCGCAATGCTCCAGTCTATTTAGGTCCTTCTGCAAGACCATGCTACACATTCAAACTTTACCCATCAAAAATTTCTAATCTTTGTCCCTGTAGTTGCCAAGTGCTGCAGCAACTATTCATATACAGAATTATACTGCCTGCCTTCGTGATCCCTTAAAGTCTGAATGCCACAGAAAAGTGCATGTATGAAACAGGTATGAAACATTAACCTAAAAAAAAAAAATGTTTTTGTCTTTGACTTCCTAATAAAGATATATATGTTTTACACCTGGCAGTTGAGAAAATAAATAAAGCAATAACGTGCAGTTAACTGAATATACTGTTTTGCTACAGGCAAAACCTTACTTATAAACAAGCATCTCTTCCTATACATTGAAGATAATCAGGTATAAGAATAGCCTCCACTTGAGAAAAGTCTTAAGTGGGTTCAGCGATCTACAACAAGTCATAAGTACCTACAATTTTTTTTTTTTTTTTATATTTATTTGAATATTTTTTAAAAGTAGTTTGAAAATACCAATAAATCAAGAACTTACTTCTCAGTTATATGACTATAAGCTTTCATGACAGGTTCAAAGAACACTGCAGATATTAGACTGACATCATCTCCCTAAATGAGATTTTTCATAAATTTTGTAGGTATTTACTTTTTTATTTTTACTTAGGTTACAAAAAAAAGGAAAAAAACAAAAACCAACCAACCAAAAATGCAAACAAACAAACGAAAACCAAAAAATATGCAAACATGTTTGGAATACATATTTTATTAAAATTGAATTCAGTAGAGTGTCTACTTTAAGGTCTTTTCAAAACCTTAACCTTTTATTGCTCAAAAGCATTTGAAGCTTCTCATTAGTCAGCAAGCTCAAACCCCCAACATTCTCAATTGGTTATTTTTACTCTTTTTACCCAGGGCTCATTATAAAAGAATGCAAAATATAAGATATTTCTCCCCTATACATCTCTTTTTGAGTTCTACTTTTTCTTTTCTCTACCTAAATACATCAAATATTTTATTTGATTTTGTGTGATGGCTTTATTGTACTTAAAATAAACAAATAAACAAATGCTTTAAATATTCAGTGTGCTGTTTGTTAAATAGAAAGTGAGTTGGTTTTCACAGGCCCATTTGCAGGAAATGCTTTTCTCTCTGAAAGGTGGTGATTTCTCTCATTTAAGTAAATGTGTATATTCAAAGGTGTCCAAACCTTTAAAAACACAAGGCAAAAAAAGTGGTTTACACTGCAAGAGTTTTGGAATATACTTAATCTGCTTGCCAAATGTGCTGTAAATCTAGCAAGAACCCTAGAGATTACTTCAATAAACCCAACCCTATCAGTTTGAAGGAAAATAGCATCTAACAACATTGTTTACATGGAGGGTAGGATTTGTCATTTATAACTTGACCACAAAAAAGCATTGCAATGATACAAGTAAGCAGATTGTTAAGGTCCTTAAAAAGAACAGGTATTATAAGCTTTGCTGAACATTTTACTTGAAAATAAAGTATCTGACTACTGAAAAATCCAAATTTTAAAAGACAAAAACAAAACCCCAAACACCTAGAAATGCCAAAAAATTGTCTGCTATGGAATACTCCTAAATAAAGTTTGTATAATTTTTTGTAAGAATATCCAGTAGCCAGGGGAACTGGGCTTTATTAACAATTCATCAGAAGTCTGAGCACTTAAAAAAAGAATAAATAATTATTAGACATGACTCAGCCTTCTGAAATCTTCAGTGTTGCAGATATTTATGTACATAAAGATGAAGTACGTGGCCAATGGAAAGTTTCAAAAACAATTCAAACTAGCAACAAAGAAGCTTAAGCACCTGAGGAGAGTTTTGAGTGGAATAGAAGACTCTAAATCCAAAAGGGATATTTTACATCTATATATTATACCTGTGACATACATCTGAACTCCTCCAAGGACAAAAGGGTCCAAAGCTTCAAAATCTCAGTCAGATGTGCTGGCTAGAACACGTAGAAATACAGAGAGCTATAGCTGTTTATGCAAGTGCTGTGGTTTAGACACATGCTAATATTGAACTAGATGATCACCATTATCACATATTGAAAGCACTTCAAGAAAAACTAAACCTCAAGACTTAGGCTTTCAAAGCAAAGCTTATTCTCACTCATTCCTGATGTTTTGGGGTTTGTTTTTTTTGTGGTTTGTGTGTTTGTTTGCTTTGGTTAGTTGGTTTTTGTTTTGTTTTGTGTGTTATTTGTTTTGTGATTTTTTTGTGGTTTGTTTGTTTGGGTTCTTCTTCACAGGGTTGGAACTAGGTGATCTTTAAGGTCCCTTCCAACCCAACCCATTCTGTGACTCTATAATTAATTATGAATTTGTGGAAGGGAGATTTAGGATGAGGAGATGCATTTTTATTATGCTTGGTATCAATGACAGGATGTGTCAGCAAGCAGGGATAGAACATTTGAGGCACTTCGATTTTTTGTCTGAAGTGATTCAGAAATGTTTAAAAAATGTTTACAGGGCAAAGATAACTGCACAAAAAGGCAATCTTGTTTTAGTGGAAATTGGAACAACCTTCATCTAAGCTGAATACATATGGGGTTTACCTTTATCTACATATTGTCCCATGCTGGGGATTGCATGAAATTTATGGATTTTTGTTTCCAGAAAAGAAGGAAAACAAAAGGAAAAATATTTAAAGGGAGATCCTAATTTCTTTGTCTTGCCTTGAGACTGGCATTATAACCACTTGATAACTGAAGTGAAAATGCTAGTTTTTATGACTCATAGCTTTTCTAAGAATGCAGTTCTGCTGTGCAGTAGTGACACAATTAAAGCAATATCCAGTATTAAAAAGCTATCAGTTTTCCTCAGATGTTTTACGGCCCACTGGATACTTAGTTACACCAGAAAGCAGATTATCAATTATATTGATTTATCTGTCTACTTGATACAATGCCAAGATAGCTTAGAACCAAACACAGGTAGTAATCTTATCTTAAAAGTGTTATAAAATTGATGAAAGGGTGACAATAATGAAATCATAAATATCAAGGTGAATATTGTTTTTTCTCTTTACTATATAAATATTAATGAGTTAATAGCCATTTTGAGCTATTCCCAGGAGTAGCAATATTTGTATTGGCCAATCAAAAGCTGTGTTCATATGTAAAAATTGAAAATTCCTTTTACTGTAAAGAGTTATCACACTAAGGCAATTTTGGCCATATAACTATTTCCTTGTGGGACAAGTCTAGCTAATTTAGTCCCATTTAAATGTTCTTTAAATTAGAATCAAATGAAAACAGAATGATGCATAAACTCTGATAAACATATTCATATGCTAAAGCATGGAAGTAGCTTAATTCTGTAGTTATACCTGATAAATATCTTACACTTTTGTTGGATCGATGTCACAGATGAATGGTATTAGAAATAATGTAATTTTTTTGTGATATGTGAGTATTGAATGATCTATGAGCCCTGTAGTTCAATTTTTCAGCTGGGACATCAACATAATTTGTGATAGGATCTGTTATTAAAACTTATTATTTCATGCCATCTGTAAGTGTTTATATCCAATTTTAGGAAGATTTTTCACAGAATTACAGAATCATAATTCTGATCTTTATAAATACTTTCTCTAAAAAAACAAGTTCTGAACTAGATATATTGTACAAAAATTGTACTATCTCCTGACAGTGTTGATGGCTGAGAAAACACATTTCTTAATGCTTGCTAGAAATTAATTTTTGTCATCACACCTAATCTTGTATAAATCTATATAAACTTTTCTTGAATCTGGTTCATTTAATATGTTTCCTTACACACTGCTGTTCATAAATCCTCATTTGTCCTTGTGAACTGTAGAAGAATAAAGATGAAATAAAAATGTACTTCTCCTTTGTCCTCTGAGTCTTAAGACAGATTACATCAAGGGGTTATGAATATTTCTCATATATGCACATGGAATTAAAGTAAATGTATTTGATGCATCTATATTTTATGTTGCTATTTCTCAAGTTTGCATGAAAATATTTAACAATTATTAGAATTTAGTTAACAATTTATGATCAAGATATTTATTTTATTGGATGAAAGGCACATGGTAGTTCTCTAAACAGAGACAGCATTTAATTCTGAAGTATTTAGCAAAGTTAGTCTGAATAAAAACTGTTGTCAAAACTGGATTTTCTTAACAGTTACATCTACCGTTGACATAATAACTTAAATTTCCCTGTATAAAGCAGACATAAACTCCATTCTCTGCATAGTCCTTCTTGCATATTTAATGGTTGAGAACTGTATCTCTTAAATAGACTAAGATCAGTAAATTCAGTTAAATTCTTCTCTTAGAAAAAATGATTGTTGTAGTTAAGGCCCG
>VWZY01007449.1:291766-319333 GCA_013399075.1 Chloroceryle aenea | reverse complement strand
ATATCTGAAGTGTGGGTGTCAAGCAAAGGGGCTGGTCTCTTTTCAGTGGTGCCCTGTGATAGGACAAGAGGTGATGGTCACAAAGTGAAACGCAGGAAGTTCCACCTCAAGATGAGGAAAAACTTCTTTACTGTGAGACTGACAGAGCCTGGAACAGGCTGCCCAGGGATGTTGTGGAGGCTCCTTCTCTTACAGACTTTCAGTACCCACCTGGATCTGTTCTTGTGTGGTGTTCCTGCTCTGGCAGGAGTTTGTACTCAATGATCTCCAGAGGTCGCTTCCAATCGCTACCATTCTATGATTCTACAATTTGCAACAAAAACTACCAAACAGTTGTTTTTTTCTTCTTTAAGAAAGGAGATCTGTATGCTTTGCACAAAACTGCAATTATTTTATGCTCGTGATTGATGTTGATGTTAAATGAATTTGCTAACCTAATATTAGAATACCAAATTGAGAAAAATCTTTAATTTTTAGTCAGTTGCAAAGGTCTTCTCTTAATAAAATGCCAGTTGTTCAGAGATCAGAAGTTCCATCTCTAAATAAATTCTGTTCAATGTATGATACTAGTCATCATTTTATCAAAGACTGTTCTTTTTTCTCTTGAATAAATTGTCTCTTTACTGTCTAAATCTCAATTATCTCTTTCAGAGCAGTGAGCTATCTTGTAAAAACTTCTTTTCCTACTGCTTCACTCATATGAATGAATAAACTCTCATGAATAGGATCCTTGCTGCAGGTTGTCTTTTGCTTTGAAAAAACCCCATGTTAATTGTGATTATTTTATTTTTTTTATTAGGAAAAGATTTCTGCTCTCAAAAAACAAGCCAATCATATTGTCCAACAGGCACAAAGAGAACAAGATCATTTTGTAAAAGAGAAAAACAACTTAATAATGATGCTGCAAAGGGTAAGTATTGTCTTTCCAATACTTCTAATGTGTAATAAAAAAGCATTGCATGGAATAAGAGAACACAGAGCAGAAGAAAAGCCTCAGTTGTGCAGAAGTTACCAAGCAGGTAATAACATGATAGACAGTTTATATCCATTAACCTTTAAAAGAAAGGAGGTATTTCATAATTAATCAGCAGGTTTCCTAAATCACTAGTGGCATTTGATGAATGAGAGGGTTTTAGAGATGCCCCCCTTGCAGAAGGCATGCACCTGGGTGCTGAAGTTAGAAGCCTGTGCTCCCCCTGTGGCTGCTGGAACCGTGCAGAGGGAGCTCAGGATTTTGGCTTGTTATAGTCCATACTATGCCCCAAGAGGAGCTAGTTAACATCAGCTAACATCTGGGCAATAACAAGCTAGCATGAACTCTCCGCATCCGTTTTCTGGTTTGAGTTTAATGATGAGAGAAAACATGCTTAGTTCATTAAGCAGAATCAGTGTTTTTAAAATGCTGAAGAAAGGCCTATTTGGTTTGGCTGTGGTTATTAAATATAATCTTTCACTAGCTTCTAATTCTGTACCTCCATTTTTTCTTCTGGTCCACTGTAAATGGAGGAAGTTGAAGCTCTGCTGTGTAGTTTCTAGCCTTTTTATTCTTGTGTGTTTCTTTACATGGCTAAGAAAATGGCTAGCATTTATTTTCACTACATGGATTTTGGTATTTAACATAAAATGTCTGGTTTTAACAGGAAAAAGAGAATCTGTGTAATCTGGAAAAGAAATATTCCGCGCTTTCCGGAGGAAAGGGATTTCCTGTTAGTCCCAATAGTTTAAAAGAGGTAAAGAGATTCACTGCTTTTGACTTGAACATAAATAACTTTTAATAACACTTCATACAAAAGCATTTCAGTACTTAGGGAAGTCCTACTCATGCTTTTTTTTTTTTTTTTGAGATGTGATGAAATTACTTTGTAAAGTTATTCCTGGAAGTCCAAATGCATGAGTGAGCCAAAATAGCTTCTTTTGACATTTTTCCAGATGTGACTGGTATTGCCTTAATATCTTGCTCTGGAAGAAAATTATTAATTTTGTGTGTCTGTTTGTCTAATTTTCTCAAAATAGACAACTAAAGCTCACAGATGTTAAGAAGGATGAGATCTGGGAATAACTCTGTTTAAGTCTGAATGCAGTTTAGTCTTATTTTTGCACTGTAGAATTTCCTCCCCTCCTTTTATTCTAAGGCTTTGCAATAAAGCATGACAAATGTCCATTTTAAAAAGCATTGAATTGAAGACTTCAAGCTGCTGTGGTTGTAAGATATCTGTTGATATAGAATAGTTCTGAATAGTTAGAGTAAAGGTGTGAAGTCTTTCTGAAAAAAACCTGAGCTGCTTTGGGTAATGCATGATGAGACCCAGAGCTTACCTGCAGCAGTGAAGACTTAACAGCTTTGAGGTCTGTGAGCAAGGTCAGTGTAAGGTAAGCCACAGCCCACTGCAAAGATTCAGTCAGCATGTACAATATTAGCACTAACTCCCTGTATTTATCTTTTTACTTGACTTGCTGGGTCTGCAAATTGCAGCTAAACATGTAGTTTATAAATGGAGAAGTGGAAAATCTAGCATTGTAAATGCACTGACAGGTATCTTATTGATGCTTCATTAACTTCTGCTAAGAGGGCTGATTGGACCTGCCGAATCCGCTTGTACTGAAGCCCTGAACAAGGTCTGCCACGTTTAATGATGCAGGTGTCACTGTGGGAAGTTGGGCTCTTGAAGTCTAAAGCAACCACGTGTCCTTTCAGCACCTGGGAAATGTGATCTTGCTTATTTGGCCTCCAAGGTCCTTGTGAACCTGTGTGGCCTCCAGCACATGCCAGGACAGTTGAGCACCCTTCCTTGCTGAAAGTCATGTTGCAGATGCTTAGACTTTCCATGTCCTAGGTTGTGGTCTGAGCTGACTTCTTACTTTCCACCAGGACATCTGGCAAGTCTAAGCTTAATTTTTTTTTTTCATTTTGAGATGGATCTGTTCTTTCTCTCACTAAAGAGTGGGTGCTATCTCTAATTTTTATCTTCATATCCACATAATGGTTTGTTTAATCACAGATATTTCAAAATGCAACTACATTAAGTGAACCTGACACTCTTTTTGTTAAATGGATTATGCAGTGGTGTCATTCTGTTCGCTGCAGTGAAGTCAGGTAAGACTTACTCTAACACACATGAGAGAAGGAACAACACGGGTTATCTGTTCATATTCAGTGTTCCCTACAGATGAAATGGCTTTCCTTGCCGGGTGTTAGGTTTGTCTCAGTTTAGTTTTTTTCTGACCTTTAAAAATCAGGCACCAAACAGTGCACAGACCTAATCAGGCTGCCTGCACACAAAAGTTAATTTCACCATGCAGTTGCTCACCTACCACTTGAGTGGTCCAGTGTTTCCCAGCCCCTTCTTACCAAAGCACACATTTGTAACTCTCTTCTGTCCATCACCAAGCTCACTCACTGCATGCACAGCAACAAAGACTAACATAGCTTCATGTAAAGAGGCAGGATGCTTATCCCAGTACTTAAATAAGTGAGGGAAATCAATACTGTTTAATAAAAGTTCAGTGTTGACAAAACTATTAGGCTTGAAGCCCTTCATTTAGTCATTAGCTTCATTTAGGGTCTCAAGCTAATGCACAGCACAGTCATTTGTTTGCCTCTTTTTTTTTTTTAAACCCATGGTGAAACCTCATTGGGGTTGTGAGTCTGAGCTGAATGTTTTTTCGTACAGTGGTGAAAGTTGTTTTATCCTCTATAAAAATGAATACAATATTGCATTCATAGACATACCATGTTTTGGATACTACAAAATGGTTAAGCAAGTCTTATGTTTATTTGCCCTGGACTAATTTACCGTAGTATAGACACATTTTTGAGAGGTAAACTTTAGTATCCTGCTCAGTTTCCTTCTCATTTCATCAAACAATATCCAAGCAAATGTCAGTCTCTTGTTTCTAGAGTGCTGTGTTCACAGCACGATACTGAATTTTCCAGAACTGTGTATCCACTTGAGATAAGTGATAAAGTACACTGGAAATTATACTAATAGATAGTAGACATGGTGGGTTTTTTTTCCATCTTGCCTTCTATGATCATTGCTAAATGTATGCATTTTTAAAAAGAAAAAGTACTATAGCAGTCTATGGCTTCTCTTACTGGAGAGCTAAAGTACACACACTGGCATGTCAGCATGCTGATAGAGTAGCAGAAATACAGCCATTTCAACACCACCTCAATCTGAAAGCAGCTTACCATCTTGATTTTAAAAATAAGCATATTTTGGTGTCAGTTTTATAACATTGCTTCAACAGGGATTTTTTCTTCCTTTTGCATAGCTCTTTTTCTGTGGATAAGAAATTAGGTCATGAGACTTTTTACATTGTGGCATCCTATACATCAGGCATTAGAACCCAGATTTTATTTTTTTTTAAATAGCATTTGTTTGGTTAACATCAAAACAACATGCAGTAATTGTATTCTGCCATTTTATCTTCTCTGCAGGCAGAAGCACACTCTGGTGTCTGTGCCATTCCTCAGTCCATCACCTCCTGTATGATTGTTTAATTAAAAAAATAAATAAATAAAAATAAGTGGCAAATTGTTAAGGCTGTGTGACGAATACTAGCAGCATCTTATGTGAGTCTTCTGGTGACACTTAGAAATTAGAAGTGACTTCCAAACAATGCAAAGGGAAGGTGTTAGGTCAGCGTAATTTATAGAGTAGCAGTGGCTTGTCCTTCTGTACTTTCTTCCAGTTCTGTTTAATCATTTGTTTTACTCAAACTAGCTTAATAGTTAGGCAAGGAACAAATCTGGGTAAGTTACTTTATTTAAACATGGACAAGACAAAAAAAAAAGGAAATAAAAAGATGGGTGACTAAGATTTATTCTTTCTTTTCCCCACTTTCTTGAGAAAGAGCTGTTTAATTTCTAAAGGGTGGTTACATTTTAATAAAGACATTGGATCACTTAATGTACACTTGCTTTTTGATTACACAAATGTTTTTGGAATAAAATGAAGACAAATTTTCAGAATCCAACTATTCAACATTTTAAAAGCTTGATGATCATTTTATTTATGGTGAAATATTTCAATGATAACAAATATTTGGCTGTATCACTCTAAACTAACTTTCATCGTACTGGGTACATTAATACTCTTGCATGTCTTTTGGCTTTTGCTCCTTTTAACTTCTGAATTCCTCCTTTTAGGGCTATATCAGTGTAAGTGAAATTAGTGAGCTGTATGGCAATTCCACGAATATATCCCCTTCCACACAGCCCCCCACAGATGCTGAAGCAGTTGCCACTGAGCCTTCCACGGCTGTGCTGACGAGCCAGCCACAAAATAAAGAGGTTTGTTTGAGAGACATTTCCCTTTGTTTGCATTGTTCTTTCATGGCTGCCTTTTTATTTTCTTTTCTTTTTTTTTTTTTCATTTATTTTTTTTTTTTCCTTTTTTTTTTTTTTTGTAATTCAACATGTGACAAGTTGACCCTAAAGCAAGCTGCCACCTGTCAGTTACAAAGTCAGGTAACAGTTTACTAGTGAAGCTGAAGGACAGCTCCAGTTGTACGGTGTCTTTGCTGATGCAGAGAGAACTCTGAAGGCCAAAAAAACTGAATGCTTACGACCCAAGCAGCAATAAGTGACAATCTTTGCCTGTCAGATACTATAATTTAATGCACCTTTGGTAAAAGGTCTGTGGACATGCTTAACAATTACTTGATCAATGGTGCTTAGGTGTTCATTTTGTATGCTTCGTAGCTGTTGAGTTTTTCCTTCCTTATGAGGTGGTAGAAATGTATCTTGAATGTTTGTCCACAGAGTCTGTCCAGTTTGTGTCTTCTAGCTTACTCTCACTTTTTCTCAATTCTCTGTGATGCTTTTGCCCTTGTAACAACCATAGCAAATTTTGAATGAATCCCCTTTTAAAGCAATGGAATAATCTTACGAGTGTAAAGCCACCTTACTTTTATGTTTCTGTTACAATAAGGCAGCAACTGGTTTAGAATTTGACATTTCTGTGCTGCTTCTGGTAGTCTACTATGCCTTGAGAGTTGCAATACAACACATCTCCTTTGCTGCTAAATGCTCCAACAGACACAGTGCTAAAACTGCAGCTTGTATGTGCCGTATCTTTTGAGCAATTCCAAAAAGAAAACTCTGTGTGTAATTTCTCTTTTTTCTATAAAGCTAAGATCACCTCTCTGTTCTGGATTTGTGTTTCCTCACTCTCTTTCTCCTCGCTCTATTGCTCAACTTCCATCAGTCCATTGGCCTGAGGTCATGGCTACTCATGTAGATCCTATTCCTTTATCTGATACACCTCCTCCTCTGCCAGCTAAGAAACACCGCAGGCAACAACAGGTAACAGATTCAAAGCTGGTAACTTGGGATTAGTTTGTTTGTTTGTTTTTGTTACGGTGGCCATGAAGCTGATTTATGTGTGAAGTTTTTAGAGTGATATGATAAAATAAAGGTCCTGCTCATGTAAAAACCAACACAATGCATTATAGAATGAGTGAACAAAAATTATCCTTGTATAAACAATCCAGAGGCAAATACTAATTTAGGATCCATTGTAACTGTCAGAAGGCTTTCAGCACTAAAGTACAAGTGGCTACATTTGAAACCCTAAATTAATTTTTCATGTACATTTAACAATGCCTCTCAAAAGCTGTATTGTTTTTAAGCCACCAGTTCATTAGAATAACATATATATTTTTTTTCCTTGTAACTGAATTCCACTTGTACACTAGGCTTTAGAAGGGCTTTTTTAAAAAAAAGGGTACAGGGCTACATGCACAAAATGTGCACATGAATTTCATGTATTTTCTTAATCAGCATTTTACTGTGATAACTGTGGAAATCCTGGAAAGCACTGTGAAGCAGGAGGTACTCTGTATTTTACATGTCATTCTTTCCATTGAAGTTCCCAGACTATCACCTTCAGTATATTCCATATAGATCATAATATAGCAAGTTGGTCAATTCATTTGGTCAAAACTGTAACAAATTACATTTGAAGCATTTCAGAAATCTGGAAGAGAGAAAGAAGCAGCACAGGGAGTGCACGTACATGAGTGATACTTTACCTCGCAAGAAAACGACTCCATCTGTATCACCACACTTCAGCAGTGCTACGCTTGGACGGAGCGTTGCAGCTAAAGTACGTAGTAGCATGCTGGTGATAGCCTGCCAGTGTCTAAGGCTGTTAGGTTAGAGGTAAGAATGGGCTAGCACTGCACTATGTAACCCCCCAGATTCACATCTGAAATTGATTTTGAAAGAACTTCAAGTTTGTTAACATACAGGAATATCCATGAAGCCTTTCCTACTTCCAGCCTTTATTCTCACCTATGGAAGTGCCATGCTCTAGGCCATTAATCACAAATGCATGTTGGTATCCCAAGGATTGTATTTTCAGGCTAGTTTAAATTGATTCTAGAGACAAAACAGGTTGGTTTACTTCCTACTTAAGACCTCTAAATGGTAAAGATAAGCTAATGTATAAAGTGAAGATACTCCTTGGTTGTGATGTGATAAATCAACAAACAGCAGGAATATGTTTGAAAACATTTTGGCCTAACAGAGTCTGTGCACGACTAAAATATCCATGGCTGAGTGACGTGACATGACACTGATACCTGTGACAAAGCAAGTTCCTTCACCATTAGTCGCTGATACACTAATACAACAAAAGACTTGGAGTGTAGTTTTAATCACATTTTTACAACACTTCCCACAGGGCCATTTACCATTAGGCCAGAGCAACAGCTGTGGCAGCGTGCTTCCTCACTGCCTGGCAACCATGACCAAAGAGTCCGAGTCGAGAAGGATGCACAAAGGTAAGATCTTTTTGTTTGATTCATTTCTGTTTAAAGTGGGTGTTAACTGTTCACAAAATAAGCCTGGAACTGGTGTTGCTGTAATCAACAAGGCTGTGAAATAGCAGTTTACTTCTTGATGGAAAAAGAAAGCCCTAAAAGCAATTTTCAGATATCATCATGAAGTACATGGTTGCCAAACATAATTCAGTACACAAGAAAAGGATATTGAAAAATACACACTGGGTTAGATGGGTAATTTCTGTGAGGGATTTTGAGGCAATATTTTACATGTTGCTCTTTCTGGTGTGGTTGTTTTTTTTTTTGGTGGTGGTTGGTTGGGTTTTGGGGGGCTTTGGGGTGGGTTTTTTGTTTATTTGTTGGCTTTTTTGTATATTTTTGGTTTTTATTAATAATAATTTTCACACTGTGATCTTAAAAACTGGTTTTTATAGGCTTATATATTTGCCTGGACAAATTCCCCAGATAGAGATAGATACCTTCAAGAAGCTGTTATTGTGGCATTATAAATGCTCTTAAATATTTGGACTACAAAATAGGAAAGGAAAGAGGCCTTCTATCATGGATAGATAGCTGAATTTTTGTAATAGGGACATGGCAATTCGGAATCTAGAAGCAAGTTACATCTTTGAAACATGATCTTGTAGGATTCTGTGCCTATTGGTTACTGATTTTGAGTCAATAAGTCAACTTCTGCTTTAACAAGATGCATTATTCATGTGTCCCATCTTCAAATGGAGTTGCTCTTCAGTGCCATCTGCCCATGTACTTTCTTGCTGGCATCCGAGTCGTCAAAATCCATATAGTACAAGAGGTTCTTATGTAGAATTGCACTGACTAAGCCTGAGCTGAGATAGGACCCATCCTGTTGTTATAAGACTTGAGAGCTAGCAGCTGTTGAAGGTCAAAGGGGACAACTGAGGCCAGCCATATGCACCAAGATGACTTGGTACAGGGACAGAACAAGCTTATGAGAAAGGCTCATGACTTATGATGTTCACTTGATAGAGCTGATCCAGTTGGGATTTTGTTGACTTTGAGCTTTAGTTATGCAGCAGGCCTTCCACAAACCTACCATGTTGTGGCCAGCTTAGCTCAAAGTCTCTCAGATGTGATACAAAAGGTGCTTCATAGGCAGTTTGGAAAACTCCTGTGATGCAATGTGTGCACGAGGGTGGAATAGCTTGCAAGCACCTTCAGACTCATCATGTTGCTGTTGTGCAAAACCCACTTTGTTTTGGTTTGAGTATCAGTGACAATATTTTAGCTAAACTTCAGTGACAAGAGATCATGTGTTTAAGTTTGGAAATATTTCTGTAAAATGGTTGCAAAAGAGCATTAGTATGTGACCTAAAATGCAATTACAAAGCATTGCCAAACCTAATACAGGCAAAGGTGAGAGTTTTCAAAGTAAATTGTTCAGCTTTAATGCTAATTTTTTGTCACTATGCAACTCAAGCAATTGTAAGAGTAGAGTAAGGTGTCTTGTACCATGAGTGAGAAAAAAAGAAACATCACAAACTAGAACTGAATTATGACCTGACAAAGGATAGGCAGGGGAGAATGAGAGATGTGTTTGTCAAGGCACTTGGCTTATGCTGCAAGGAATAATGTGTGCTGTATTAGTTGACCATTATTTCTTGAGGAACCCAGCAGTTTGAATGGAAATACTAAATTATGAAGAGAGCTTTAATTTGTACTGGGAAAGAAAAGAGCTCTAGATGTCCTGACATCAGCTTTGCCAAAGGGAAATAATGCTGCTGACAGGAGCTTTACTTGAATTGTCACAGGGTTTACAAAGAGACAGAGTCAAAACGCGAAAGACATAGGAATGCAAGATTGTTTGTGGCTTGACTGCCTCTCTTAGTAATTAGTGAAGGTTTTATTCCACTTGTATTCAACATGGAGCTCCCTAAATTTATTGCTTTTGGAGAAGTTTGAAGACTATAACTGCTTTCTCTTGCTCTGAAGTGCTGTGTTTCTAGGTTGAGGAAAGCTCCTCTGCCTCAGTAACACACCACAGAAGTTTTTTCAGGGCTCTTTCTGCACTGCAGTGCAGAACTCAGCAAGGATAGAGCTCTCCAAGTTAGGTGGCTAGAGTCAGATCCTGGAGTATTTCCATCCAGCTATGCAGAAATGCCAAAGAAACAATCCTCAGGCACCTTGCATTCAGCCTTATAGGCACAGCCTTAATGAATGTTGTGGTATGAGCAGGGAAGGGGCTGAGTTCAACTTGGTGTGATTTCTGGTTTCCCCTAGCACCTCATACACACGCTCAGTATGTGGAGGAAAAACAAGCTTTTCTTCCAAGTCATGAAAAAGTGGATTTCTGTGGGACAATGAGATTTGGGAAATGTTTTGCACATGGTATAGTATTTGAACATACCACCAAGTACAGCTGAAATGGAATACTGTTGTCAGTTAAAATTCTGAAATCTTAAGTGGCTTCCACTAAAATCAAAGGGACTTGAGTCTGTGTAACTAAGATTAATTTCAGCAGGCTTCCTGAACACATCATTGAAAACCAAACCAAATGTCATGTCAGTGGACATCCTTGGTGGTGTTCATTTATTCCATTACTCTGTGCTAAGTATTTATTACATAATAAATATGCTGTATTTCTTAGAAAAATATTCTTGAGGTAGATCAGGTTTGACTTTTTGGACTAAGTGAATATTTTGGGGGAGTAAGATTATCTACCAAATCAGTGGAACTCTGCAAATGTATAGATAAAGCTTGTGTAAATATGCACTCACATCTCTTCCTACTCAAAAATTACTTGTTCACCTAAAATAGGTGATGAATAGATAAAAAAGTGCTCTTGTCATGTGTACTGAGCCACTTCTTACTTTCCTTGAATTTCTTTTCCCACTTGACAGGTTTTTCAGTCCATTAGTTTTCTGTGTTCAAGGTGATGTATTGCAAATGACATGAGGGGTTTGGGGCTACTGATACCTTGAGCACACAACTGTGCTGAGCTGCACTGGAGCTGGGTGTGCTCAACCCACTGGAGAGCCAGGGTCTCAAGTGTCACTTCATCCACACAATTTGGAGCACTGGCTATCATGCAGTGTCCCACAGACTGCCATAGAAAGAGGATGATGCACTCCTAAGGTGGTACTAGTAGCTTACTGCTTTCCTTAGGGCTTAAAAGCCTTGAGCAAACTTCTAGACCAGATGTTTCAGGATGTTTGTATAGATACAGTATATTTAGTGGTGCCTGGAGGAAGCAGCAGCTCAGCTTGTTGTCTGAGATTTGTCATTCAACTAGTAATAGTCTAAAATTAGTTGTTTCTAATATGCTTTCTCCAGTTTTTCTTCTTTCTGTCCAAGAAGGTAAATGTAAAAGTCTGAGATGAAAAATTCAAAGTTAAAATTTAGGTCAGGTAATGAAGAACAGCCACTTGAGTTTGAACATGGGTTTCAACCTCTTTTTCTTTGTGCAGGAACAAGTTATGTCTATGAATAAATTTTAGACTGGATCCAGTAGGAAATATTCTTATAGACTTTTAAGTAGTAGGTGGTCATTATTCCAGGTTTAGCAAAACTGTGTTTAGTCAGTCATGTGAGCTCAGGAATTGTTCTTCAAAGAAGCAGTAACTGTCAGTAATCGTAGCCTGAGTTAAGAACACATTTAAGAGGATGCATATTTGATGTAAATCACCAGTGGAAAAATTTCTATTTCTTAGCATGTATTTATGAGGTATTTTTGAAGGCTTGTATTTAGAAATTCACCTCCTGTGTACCTGACTTTGTAAGTAAACCACATACCAAAAAAAAATTAAAAATCACCTTCTATTTGGTACAAGATAGAGACCCCACTCTGCACATGTTGAAACTTGGCCCCAGAAAGCTCCCATGGGGCGCTGGGTGCCAGAAACATGTACAAGGATAGGCAGGTGCCAGGAGGGAGGGTCAGCCACTTCAGTCCCTGCAGGGCTGCAGGATGGACTTCAGAAGGGAACAAGGAATGGTTAGCTGGGAGTTAAGATGTAAGACCAGACAACCAAACTGTTGGGACAGAGAATTTAGGTACCAGAAAGATGATTAGCTGTATTCTTTCTAAACTCCATGGAAAAACAGTATTCTGAGGCCAAGATAAACATGTACAAATTATAAGATCTTTAAAATATGTACAGATTATAAGCTCTTCAAAGCAGTTAAGCATTTTGCTTTTTTAAATACTAATTATTTTTATTTTAACTGTTACTGGACTCAGGGAAGGCCAGAAAAGGTATGAAAATATCCTATTACTTGGCTGTATCTATCATTGTCATGTTTTGGCAAAAGTACTGATTGCATCAGCACTGTCAAGTAGTTCCCAAAATCTTGGAAAACTTTTAAATAATTGCTAAATAATGATACACTTCAAAAATTCTTTTTTTTTTCCTGTTGTCAAATAACCTGCCACAACAAAACTTCTGATTAATGCTAGTATGGGCAGAGCTCTAGCTTTGTGCAGGCTTCATTTTTTGCTGCTTTGCTCATAGCCACACAAGTAGAGCAGAAAATTGAGAAGTGGTTGCAGGTCTGTGGGTGACAATGCCAAGGTAGACAGACTTGGGCTTCCTACTTTGGCATGTTTCCATATGAAACAACAACAAAAAAGTATCAAATACTGTGGGGTTTTTAACATACTTGACAGTGCCACTAACAGCTTTCACCTGTAGTTCTGACCAAAACATAATTTTGCAGTGGTATTTTTGTGATGGCTTTATGGATATTTGCAGTGTTTTTCTCAACAGTATGGCTGTTATCAGTGTTAAACTTTGAGTTTTAATACAGATAATAGTACAGATAATAGCCAGTGCAAGAGGAAATATTTTAGGTTTTGTATCAGACTTGGCTGATACAAGCCTCAGCTTGTGGGAAACTTTAGAGAAGTGCTGGATCTTACAAAGAGTCTAAGATTTTTCCATGCATGTTCTGTGAATAGGTACCTGAGCAGTTAAAAAGTCCTGAAGCAATAAATAATGCCTGTGCAATGTATAAGTGGGGATGCAGTGGAGACAGATTGGTGATGAGGCTTCTCAGTGTCTGTACGCAGCCAGTCCTGAGCTCTGAACTGCCTGTTGCTCATGGCATGAGGAGAAAAGGAGAGCATCATCTTGATTTCTTTTTTGTGAATGTGTTTCAGTTTGCAACTAATGACTGGATAATTCTTGCCATGTTGAGTTGCTTTTGCATGATTTATCTGACAAATGTTCAGATTTTGTGTTTGGGTTTTGGGGGGGTTGGTGGGTTTGGGTTTGGTTTTCTTTTTTAGATATATTTTTGTTTGGTTTTGATAGGTTCTTTCTCTTCATAGCAAGTTGACTTTCCCTTAGGAGAGCTTTTGTAAGATTGCTATGGCTTTTAGATGGGTTTATTTTTCAGTGGAAAAAAAGATGCAGAATTTAATATTTCTAAGCAGGCAAGGTTTTGAAGAGGGCTCAGTAGAAAAACATGTATTCAAATAATGTTCTTTTAGTAATTTTTTTTCTCTCTTTCCATAATGAATAATTGATAACCATTTCACAGGAGCAATTAGTCATTCCAAAGGTTCAAGTATGAAAGGTAATTTGTTTATCTGCAATAACAGCAGCAATTGCCATAATGATGGGGGAAAAAACCCAAATGGCACATGTGAATCAGTAACACTTGTGTTGTGTGATGCTATTATCTATGACTGCTGAGGTGTATTTGTGTCTCTTGTCTCTCTTACTAATCGGTGCAATTGAACTGTGGTTGAAATTTACTGTTCTTTCAAATTGCAAGTCCTATTAGTTCCTTAGAAACCCGCTTTAATGGTCTGTGAGAAACCTTTGTAGGGTAGAGAGGGATGTGAGGAGGAAAGAGGAAACTATCTGCCTTGAAAACGCTTGTAGGGCATGATGTCATTAATAACATGCTTTAATTATTCAGCTTCAGTCATGCTTTTCAGATACCTCTTGGAAAATATTATAACCTTTCCAAGGCAGAGATGCAGTTGAGCTCCTTGAATGTGACTCTTCCCACTCCAGCAAGGCAACAAACACCAGACAATAACTTTGTATGTGCAGGTAGAGGATGAGTCAGGAAAATATTCCCAATTGAAGCATGTCTTCCTAACCTCAGTGTCTTTATTTTATCTAGTAAAAATTTGTATCTGGACTTCACTGAATTTGTACATTTGACTGCATTTTTCCTGTGTCTCTTTATCTTAACTATGTGGAATGTCAGTAGCTGCCTTCCTGTATGAGTGGAAGGTTTTCATGGAGTCTCCTTAATCTCCAACTCTGCCACCAGCTCAGATTTTGGGTCAGGAATGTGCAGAGACTATTATGAACTTGAATCATTGTCTGAACTGCAATAAATTCTCACTCCTTGCATGGACTGAAGGAAAAGACGAGCAATGCAGCTGTGTTTGTAAATGCATAGATTAAACAAACCTTTAAAAAGGGACTGTAAAATCACTTCATCAGTAAAATATCAGCTCTCATGATACTCTCCTCTTCATCAGGCAAGCTCAACAGCCTCTCTGTAAGCCTGGATAAATACTGATGCATTATTTACAAAGGGCAGTGGAGACGTGAGTTAAAAATAGCTCTGCAGAAATATTTTTTTAAGGGGATATAGGCAAGCAAAGTTCCCTGTGTTCTAGGATAACTTTTCAGAAAGGATGATTTTGTGGAAAAAAAACAGCACAAAGGACTTAAACGTTGCACAAAACTTATTCTTCTTTAGTCATTGAGCTATAGGGATCTGCTTCAGTTATGTGGGGTGAACTGCTGTTTCAAACCTCCAGGGAAGTACCTCTACACCAGTAACTATGATGATGTGGCAAGTAGCCTATGTTATTGCAATTGAAACTAAAAGCTCAGCTTGCAGTTACCAGAAAACAAAGTTCCACAAACAGACAAAGAATAATCAGTGTTCAGTAAAATCAACCAAACAAGTGCTCAAGACCGTTGAATATCAGGACTTTTTTTATTCCTTTATTTTAATCAGTGTCAGTTCTAGATCCCTGAATTTAGCTCCATTACTTTGCAGATTAGGCCTAATTTTCATCTCAAAATGAAAATGTCATTAATTCAGATTAAATGTTCATAATACACATGTAATATTAAAAAGTAAGCTATACTAATCTGCATATATTTGTGTCCACTGTAGATAAAATAGGCATGTAGAGGTTTTATTTCTGTTATGATTAACTTGTGAAATTAACCATAATATTGTAGTACCCTGGTAACGGTGAAGTTAGGACTGAGGTGATGTTCAAAATGCTTGTGCTGCTAACATGTTATGTTTGGGTTGAAAAAATTCTGTGTAAAATAAATGCTTCCTCTGTCATCTGTAGGGTATAACCATCAGCGTATCTGTGAAAACCAAAGGCAGAAGTCCCCTGAATTCTACAGCAGAACAGCATCCGAATCAAATGTATACCTGAATAGTTTCCATTACCCAGATCGTAGTTACAAGGACCACGCTTTTGATACCTTAAGCTTAGACAGTTCTGACAGTATGGAGACAAGCATATCAGCATGCTCACCAGATAACATATCCAGGTAAATCGTCTTTCTTTCTGAGGTGGTAATGGGCATAGAGTTAGAATGACAAAAAGAAATATGTACATGCTGTGGTAAGGTGAGTGCTGCTGTCTGGTTATGAAAATACAAGACCATTTGACAAGCATTAATATTTAGTATTTATGTAGCTCTTCACAATCAGGTTTAACTATCATCTCATCTGTTTATTTAAAGTTGGAAAATAAAAATATGGAGAGGCTAAGAGAGAACATTGAAGGCCACAGAGAAATCAGTGCTGGTCCTGAACTGAAACTGTTGATTTTTTGATGCTCTTTTCAGAGTGGGTAATACCTGAGCTTCCTTCTCTGTTCCCTACAGGGAAGGAATTTCCCATAATAGGAAATTTCTCAAAGACATCTGCTGGTGATAAAGCACAATTGTTCTGCAAGTCCAGTATGTCCACTGGGCAAGTCCTCTTACTAGATCCTTATCCTGAAGCACTTAGGGCTACTCTGGTGGGCTTTTTGCCTTTTTTTCTCCCTTTTCTGGGTCAGTGAAAATGAAGAGATGGCACTGAGGGCTTAGAGCCCTCAGCTGCTTTTCTCATCCTCAGAGGCTGTCAGCTCAGACACCTCTCCTCAGGAACATCAATGATGTGTGTTTAAAAGTTCATCTGAGTCTCAAAATTGTGTGCAAACAATTTTCTTCTGACAGCCTGGTTTTCATGATAATGCTTGCTTTTCTGCTCACAGTCCTGCCCCAGCACTTTCACAAGCATAAGTGGTGGTTGATAATTAAGTACAGTGTTGTCACAGGATTAAGAATCCCTTGTGAACACAAGGACAGCTTTTTTTGGCAAGTGTGTGTTTTATTCAGCATCTGTTTCCTGCAGCAGGGGATCAATGCTCTCGTAGTCTTTACTGCTACAGTGTTAAAGGTTTCAGAAAATACCAGTGGTACTCATTCTGGTGGTTAGGTTTGGTTTTATTTGGTGGTGGTGGTTTGTGGTTTTTTGTTTGGTTGGTTGGTTTTGTTGGTGGTGGTTTTTAAGTAAAATGTTAGGACTCGTGTTTTGAGGATTTCTGCTTTAAACACATACACATTGGACAAGTTTCTATTTGCTTGAGACAGGCTTGGAATTAATTCTATCTCTGCAGTGATCTCATACCATGGTGGTGGTATGAAATCTGTTGGACTTGTTGCTCTGACCATTTTAGAGGAAGGTGGTGTTTGCCTGAGCTACCTCGGGGCCATCTCATAAGTGGGATCGCCAGCCCAGGACAGGGGACCCCTGACAACTGTTGAATTCCAATTCTGCTGTTTGCCCTTCTGGCTCTTCTGCAGCTTCCAGCCAATGCCAGAAGAAACTACTGGAGTGTGTCTAGTGGAGGCTCCAAAGATCATAAGGGGACTGTAGCATCTCTCTTATGAGGAAAGGCTGAGATACCTGGAGCTGGTTAGCCTGGAAAAGACTGCGAGAGGGTCTTATCAATGCTTATAAATATCTGAAGGACAGGTGTCAAGAGGATAGGGTTAGCCTCTTTTCAGTGGTGCCCAGATAGGACAAGGGGCAGTGGACACAAACTGGGACACAGGAGGCTCCATCTGAGCATTGGGAATACCATCTTTACTTTGAGGGTGACTGAGCACTAGAACAGGCTGCCCAGAGCCATGGTGAAATCTCCCTCTCTGGAGATATTCAAAGCCCATCTGGACATGTTCCTGTGCAACCTGCTCTAGGTGAACCAGCTTTATCAGGAGAGTTGAATTAGTTGATATCCAGAGATCCCTTCCAACCCCTACCATTCTGTGGTTCTTTGTGATTACCCTTGTTGGTTACTTTAACTAGTTGATCCTGACACTGCTCTGTCACTGAATGGCCTTTATGCATACCTCTTAATCCTCCTTATTTTTATTGAGCATTTGCTGATGATGAGCTCAGTGAGACACCAAGCAGACAGTCTATGGCCACAAAGACTAGAATATTTAAATGGCTGCTGATGCCAGCTCTGAGGATTGGTAGTGTGTTCTGTTAGAACATGGTAACCACCTCCATCCATATTCTGCTATCTGAGAGAAGATGACAGATCACAGGGGACTGACAAGATTCATTTTTAGGCATTTGAGTCTGCATTTTTCACAATTATGCCTGTGGAAAGTATATACTGAGAGCATACCATATACTTTATACATCATTTTTCGTTGGTGCCTGCTGTAGTGAGTTGGATCAGAACAGTATCTACTTCATTCTTAAAGTGCCTGATACTGGACTGTAAAATATGTCTTTAAATATCAAGTGTTCTTTTGAATCACTCTGATTTATTTTTTGTGCAGTGCTAGCACCTCAAATGTTGCAAGAATAGAAGAGATGGAGAGACTTCTGAAACAAGCACATGCTGAAAAGACTAGGCTGCTTGAGAGCAGGGTAAGCATAACTTCATGAGTAAAACTTAAGAGTGGGCATGTTAGATAATATCCTCCTAAATGCAACATTGGACCCTTATTTTGGTCTGGTTTCACCCTCATCCTACATCTTTGAGCCTATACACAATAGCTGCTCTCTCAGTGGGTGAGTTGATGGCAAAATCCCATCAGCAGCTAGGTCAGCATTGCTCCTACACCTGTTAGGAGAGCTGCTTCAGAACTTTAATTTCTGGAGGGGTAATATTTAATGATTCTAATTCAAATTTTCAGTCCACTTTTCTGAATATATATTTCTGTCTACTTAAGAGGCAAAAGGGATTTAGTCCTAGCTGAGAAATTACATTAACTCTAGTTTCACATAGAATCAAAGTTCTGCATGTGCTTGTGCTATTTAGGAACGGGAAATGGAAGCTAAAAAACGAGCTCTGGAAGAAGAGAAGCGCCGCAGAGAGCAACTGGAGAAAAGACTGGAAGAAGAAACAAGCCAGAGGCAAAAATTAATTGAAAAGGAAGTCAAAATACGTGAGAAACAAAGAGCACAGGTGAGATATGTTGACAGAAAATGGTTCTGAAGTGCAAGACTTTCCCTTGATATACAGAAGAGATGAAGTGCATTTCTGCCGATGGTAAACAGAATTGCTTTCAGTTGAATAGATGGAGTTAGTATTTCTTAGGTGTATCTTTGGGCTCTTGAAGGCTTAGACAGATGTCTGAGTATTCATGTGAAGTTAAATGAATCTATTAGCTAAATATCTATGCTATCCATTTACTAGTTTTTATCTGAGGTTTAAATAGTGAGCCTATAAGGTTTGTTACTGAGTATAGGCAGAGCAGAATTTTTTATCCTGTACAACAAAAAATTGTGTGTTGATTTTATAAAAGGTGGGTTTTTTCTTTGAAATTTAATACATTAAATAACTTTGAGTGTGAATTGTCACTTCCAAATATTTGACTGGAAAAAAAACCAAACCAAAACAACAGATAAAGAATCTTTTCCAGCTCCATATCTATTATAGAGAAGAAAGAGTATTTTTTTCTAATGCTGCTGGGACTATACAACATGAGAAACATTATTTAATTAAAACAGTGTTACCTCCTATATCATCTTGCTTCTTGTTAGGATTTAGAGGTATGCTGATCTTTCTTTAGGTTTAGAGGTCTTACCTATTTGTTTTCTGCACCACAACTAATAAAAGCTACAGGGTACAGCAGATAGACTAGGTGGCCTTTTTGTTATTATCATAGTATAGCAAGACAATGTCTCCATCAATATGTGTATCTGAAAGCAAAAGATTACATATCATAGTTGAATTTCTTTCTGCCTTTTCTACCTTTGCAAAGTCGTTGTTTCATGAGTAGTTGTTCTATTTTTTATATTCCTATATATTTTATACTCCTATGTGGGAATGTTCTCCTAGTCTCTGTAATTGAGAACACCGAATCAGAACAATAGGAAAATACCAGAGGAACTTCTAAGCTGTATCGGGTTAAATATAATCCCTTTGTTTTTATATAAAATATAATTACCAAATGTTAAATGGTATGTGCACTTTACTTAAATACCTTTTTTTTTTTTTTCCCCCTAAGAAATGTTAATGACAACTCAAGTATGGTGTAATGCAACAAAGATGCAATGCTAGTATCTTTATCCCAAACTGGAGCAGACATGAGTTGTAATAGAATGCTCTATTGGTTTCTGCTAACTGGCAGACTTGGCAGAGAGGCTGAAGATGGAACCATCCAGAAGACAAAACAAATGGGTCAAGAATAACTGTGATTTTTTTGGTTAACTTTTTTCTTTCCTTTGTACAGTGATATCCAATTTTAAATTTTATTTCAGCACTTCCTGAGGCTAGAAACCTAAACTAGGGGAAGGAGTTTCACCTCTGCACTTGCAAAGCCGGTGCCAGCTTGTATCGTACATGACTGCAAAATTATAGAAGGGTGGTGAGAGTTCTAGCTACCATTCTAGCTACTAGTTCACAGCTACCATTGTGCCAAGAGTCTTGAGAATGCAACGAGGGAAAGTCCCTACAAATTGTGACTCTCGGTGGGATTTAACAGGTTAACTACAGGCATGGAGCAAGGGCAGATTAGATTTTCTGGGTCACTGACATCTCTGGGGACAGGGGAGAGATAGGGAGATGCTCCTTTCACAGGGAATTCAAAGCACCTAAATTCAGCTTCTGTTCAGAATCACCCTGTGATGTAACTTCTGTCTGCCTTGGCTGCAGCAGGAGCCTTGGGAGACTTGTCTTCTGTGTTTAAAATGGGTGGGTGTGGGGGTGTGCACAGACCCTTCAGGCACAGAAAACAAACATATTCCCTCAACTGACAGAGGTCCCAAACCAGTACCTCTTCTTGCTTATTCTCCCAGCTGATTCTCTCTAGGCTTGATGCAGTGACCTGAACTGCAACCAAGAATGAGGCACCATTTCCTCTGCTCCATTGCTGTCTGCTGCAGAGGGGTGGACTTCAGCTCTCCATACCATACTGCTGACTGTGAACTAGATACCCATTTAATCTCTTCAGAAGAAGATAATTTATTCTGTTCACAGCCATCTCTGCAAAACTAGTGATTACTGTTCACTATCATTATTATTTTTTCCCCTAATACCATTATTTATACTTTGCATGAAAACACCTGTAGCAGCAAAATATTAGTGATAGGTGTAGACCATCTAGCCCAGTGAAATAAAATGTAAATGAAGTTCTTACACTTCATCTAAAGCAGCGACCCACCTTAACATTTAGTTAATGTTTTAATTCTAAACCAACCTTTCTGTGCTGTGGCCCCTGTTTTACCAGCTTATCAACTGATGATTTCAAGTAACTCTTAGCTCTAATCTGTTTTTTATAAAGTTACCCAACACTTTGCAAAGCTACAGGATTTAAGGGTTTTTCTTTTAAAGAAAATTAAGATTGCAGCAATAGCTCTTTATTTTTCTTACATTCATTCTTAGCATCTATGGGCAGTTTTCAGTAATATCCTTGCAGGGGAAAGAGTGAAGAAGAAGTTAAGACTTAAAAAAGTATATGATTTTCTTTTCTTTCCTGTAGGCCCGTCCCTTGACTCGCTATTTGCCCATCAGAAAGGAAGACTTTGACCTGCGAAGTCACATTGAAACAGCTGGCCACAACATAGAGACCTGTTACCATGTCTCCCTCACAGAGAAGACCTGCCGAGGCTTCCTGATTAAAATGGGAGGAAAGATTAAAACGTGGAAAAAACGATGGTTTGTTTTTGACAGAAACAAGAGAACTTTTACATATTATGCAGGTAGGTTGCAGGATCACTGTTAGGGTACAACTGTTCCTCTATTTTCCTGTCAACCTAAGCCCAATTATGAACACGTAGGGAGTCCTGAATACAACTTCATGTTTCCATTTCATTGTGTGTTTTACATGTACACTTAAATCTCATCCGATCCCTTCCCAGGAGTGTGCAATCCTAATGCCAGGCAAGGCAGAAATGAGTATAACAGACAAAGGGAGAGATGAGGATAGGTAGGAGTTAAAAACGGAAGATCATCAAGTTCCTAATATTCAGAATAATGGCTCTACAAAATTTATTTTAAAATACTATATACTTCCCTCAATGACAAGAATGATTCCTTGTACCCTTCATGCAAGAATATAATCTATTATATTTGCCATGGAAATTAAATTAAATTAAATTGAATGCTTCTGCATTCAATTCACATTCATGTCCCATTGCTTGACATGCTGAAAAGTCTTTCAGGAAATTAAATATACAGGAGTAAGCCTCTTAACTGCAATATTTTGAGAGCCTAAGAAATTTCAAATGAACCATATGAAATACTCTAATGAGGTTTCTGCACACTAAGTTGTGTTATACAATACCCCGGGCCATTATAAACATTTATTTGTTATCTTGGGGTAAAACCAAAAATTTGAAATATAAGAACATTTATGTGTCTCTGATTGCTGTACAAATCTACATGTTTTACACTGAAGTTTTCTTATAAGGAATTTAAAATTGATGGTAGGGTTATGCATTGCTCAGCTCATCTCTTTTAAAACACATATTTGAATTCATAACATACATTCATTACATACCCACTGAATATTTCTCACAAGCTTGCAGTAATACTGTGAAGAATGTGACAATTTTTTAAATTATTATTATTATTTTGTTCTTAACGTCTGGTTTGTTGGTTAGCAAGGGCTGTAATATACAGAGCGTGCCCATCTGGTGCTGATTTTTATGATTTTATTTTTTTTTAGTAGTTAATAGTTAACAGTTTTGGGTTTGAGTGCAGTACAGTTGCCATAATGCAATTTCAGTTACCAAAGAAAACTTTTCATAATGTGTCAAGGACTCCAGCCAACAGAGTTCGTATGAGTGAAGATCTGTCTAGACCTTTAAATAGACTTCTGAAATATATACTGATGCTATAAATGCAGAGTAATTGAACTCAAAGCGAATACACTGGTATACTGGTTTAGTTCTGGAAGTAAGAGAACTTACCCTAAAGTCTGGCAATTCAGTGCAGCAGCTGAAGAAATTGAGTTTGCTGACCTGAAGCATATGGGGAACTCTAACAAGACTGGTGTAATGGGAGCTTGTGGTACCTGAAATGCTCTGGTAAACTAAGACTCCAGGTGGGGCTTGAAAGATGAGTGGACCACCATTTGCTTGCACTGCATAGACAGTGTACTTCTTATAGTATTGCATTTAGCTTAGTATAATGTGTGCTATTGTGTTGTCATCTTATACCTCACTACCTCTACTGGTCCCATGGGAGCTGCCAGGGAGATTCCTAGCACTGTATCATTTGGTCTCTGGGATTTCTTTTTGCTGCCATGTGAAGCTTTTGAAATAGCCTGCAGCTACCAGTAGGATGTAAGCTGAGTTTCATGAGTGTTTAAAATGACAGCAGAGTCTCTCATGGGACAGATAAAGATGTTTGGTGTGACTGTTCAGTGTTGAAGTGATATTAACTTGGGGTCAGAAGGCATTAAATTCTCTTAATATAAAAGTACTGGGAGTGGCAGAGTTTGCCCTTCAGTGTCACATGCAGTTGTGTTCTTAACACCCTCTGGAATTATTTAACATTTTCTCTTGCACTGCAGGAAAACAGAGGGTACTGTAGACACTCATCTGCCCTGTGTGTTTTTCTTGTGAAACACTGGAGGTGTGAGCGTTAAGATGGTAATGGTCTGTACCCTCCTTGCCCCAACGATTCACTGGCTAATGCTGGGACAGAAGGCAATATCAGAACATGTCTAAAAGAGTTTAGAACTGTTCCTCTTTGTCTGCTTCTTTCCATTGCCATTAGGGGAAGATTAAGTCAGCTGGGTCTCCATTGTAGATAGCAAAGTATAAGTGAGAAGACTCCAATCCTGTACTTCAGCTTTGCTGCAGTGGGTTATTGGTACCAGGAACACAGTACCACTGGATAATCCCCTTTGCCTCGTTAGCAGCCTCCCTGGAGTAGTGAACCATTCATGTGCTCTTACCTCTGAAGCAGATGGAGAATTGCCTTTCGTGGCTATGAAGTGCAAGCACAAATGGTGTTCCCAATGTAAAGCTTTTGTTATCAAATTGTGTTTCACATTTGCTTACCCTAACAGTTTTCATTTGAAGGCAAACTGTAGGTCGTAGTTTGCAAGCTATGAGAAGTCTGTCTGGCTTTCATGGAATTGGAAGATTGGATGTATCTGAGAGACATCTGTCCTTCTGTTGGCTAATGCTGTCTATAATTTTCAGACACTTTGGTGAAGGCAGGGACTTGCAAATAGATGAAGAAATTGCAAAAACTTAATTTTCTTGGAAACCAGGTGGAAAAGAAAACGTATTAAAGTAGAAAATGCGTCTCTTGACAAAACTGACCAACTAGTAAGAAAGGTTGAAGGTTTATGTGGGATTTCACAAACAGAAGTGTTAATCCAGTTAATCCTACCAACTGAACATATATGGAAGTTATTTTTTTTTTTCTTTTTGAAGTACTGTTCATTTCAGTTCTCAAGTCATTTTCTCTTTTCCATTCTAGACAAACACGAAACTAAATTAAAAGGTGTAATATATTTTCAAGCTATTGAAGAAGTCTATTATGATCATCTAAAGAATGCATACAAGGTAAACTTTGTTATGATTGTTTTAACTGAGTATCATATAACGGTACCCAAAGTACTGTAGCTGCTGTAAAGTCCAAGGCACAGCTGATAGTATTAGGAAACAAAAACAAAACAAAACCAAAAACCACCAGCGTGACAGAAGAGGAAGACGAAGCCAGATCAGTGATTGCCACTGTTTTGGTTTGGTTTGTTACTTTATCCTGACGAAAGCAGAGATAAGAGTGCCTACTTGCCAAGTGGAATTTGCTGCAAGGAATTCCTTAGTCCAGTGGCAAGGCCACTGAAATCAGTAGCTTTGGCAAATCGAGGGATGGCTGTATGCATCTATCACAGGGAGGAAGTTAACTGGTGCCAGCAGCACGTGGCATCCTCTGCCTCTCATCTGTAATTTAAATGAGCTGTGAACAGGCTGAATACATCCTTGGCATGTGGATTAGGGAAAGCCAAGGTGCTCTTCACCACCAGACAGAATGGGCGAAATAGTTATTTGTGTATGAAACAACTCTTTGGAGCCCTGTATTACAGTGTAGCAGTCTAGTGGAAATATGTTGTAAAAATATTTACGGTGGATGCAAGCCCTTTAATTCTTCTGATATCCTTCTTTTCATTTTTTTTTTAGAGCCCCAACCCATTGCTGACTTTCAGTGTTAAGACCCATGACAGGATATATTACATGGTCGCTCCTTCACCAGAAGCCATGCGGATATGGATGGATGTTATTGTTACGGGCGCAGAAGGCTACACCCACTTCATGTTGTAATAAAAGAGGGCAATAGGGCATCCTGCAATAACATAACATAGGAAGCTAGCCACATGTAGTGAAATCCGACAAGCCAGTGAATATGCCGAAGTGTCCTCCTGATGATGTGCACCCAAAACCTCGGAATGAGAGGGATTTACAAACGCATTGAAAAGGGGGAGCTGTTGCTTGTTTTAGGTGTTCTTTACAGGAATGAAAGAGCTAAAGCTGTCGAGAGAATCATAGTGCTCCAAATCCAATAATCAGGCAATTTTAAAACAGTGTCTTGATTCAATTATAATTTTCTACAATTCTCATATGGAGGATTTCCTGGTAAACTCATACTAAACAGTTTACAAATGTGTATGTTCTCATCAGTATGCAAAAATTCTAGTAATGGAACAAAAAAAGTGACATAAGCATATATTTTAATATGCAGCATTTGACATTTATAGATGATTAGGTGACTTTTTAAAACTTTTAGTGGAGTATTTTATAAAAACATAAACAAAAAAGCAACCCTAGGGTACACACTGTTCTTGCCTTAGTAGTGAAGTATTACAACAGAGCCAAAGAGTTATACGATTCCCTTATCATGATGTTTTCATATTGTTAATTGTACCTAACTTTCTGTAAGGGGACAGTGCCAAAATACTTCATGACTTTTAATGTGATTAAATTGTTGTATTTTGTGTGTTCAAACAGTGGCACCAACTATATGTTTGAAGTCTTCATCTATGGAGCTCAACAAAAACGAAAATGATGGAAAGATGCATTTTCCACAAGGATATGGAAAGGAAACACGTGTATTAAACTCCTCATAAGGAGGTTTTTTTTTTGTTAGCTTGTTTTTAATCTTCCCTGTTGAACAGAATGAGCTGATTCTAGATGCTACTGTAATTTTCTTTAATGTAGTAAGGTCCCAGCGTGGTTCTGACCTTACTCTCTGCCAAGTGAATGCTCTATTGAAACCTCCCAAACATTAGTCCCCTTAAAGCCAGAATCAAATCTGTACTATCTAAATTCTTTGGAGTCAAGTTTTCAGACCTGGAGAGTTTCAGAGTTGGATTTGTTGTTGTTGTTTTGTTTGTTTTGTTTTAAATGCATATGTGCACAGAATAATGCCGGTAAATATAATAAAAAGAGAGAGGCAAGTTCTAAGAGTTTACACAAAGTAGTGTAGGAATAAAACCCCCCAAAAAATTCAAGTACGAGAGATTGAGATTCCTAAAACAACAAAAGAACTGAGGGTGCAGTGATCTCCCATTTTAAAATAATTTCAAAGTCCTTGAGTAATATTGCAAAACCATAAATTATTTAATTGAACTGAACTTCAAGCAAGTCTCTTCTAATATGACTTGAAAGAGGTTCTATTTCAGTAATCAAAACATGTGCTATGTGGTTTGTGTAACAGAAGAAAGCACATTAGCTTTTTTCTTTAGGAAAAGTTAATGGCTTTTGATGGAACAAGTCAAGAATGGAAAGCAGAATAGAAGTATGCTGGTAGACTATTTTTGTTATACTTTTTAAACGCTGTATCTGTAATGACTGGGTTTATTTTGTTGTGGTATGCACAGGTGGTATGGTTGCTCTAGCATGGCAAACATCAGTTTCAACTTGAATCACAAGAGAAGGGGCTGTCATCGCAAGACAATTGTTATCATGGGTGCAGATCGCAGCTTGTAATCTAATGATTTAAAGCTCTATCAGAAATAAATTGCTTTGGTTTATATAATTATTTTTCCTGACATATCTTGATTTTACTCCTAAGTATGGTTATAAAGGTTTTCTAATAATGATTTTTGTATTCTGCATGTTGCAATGAAGGCGTTTCAATAAACATTTTTAAAAATACCTATGTTTTAAATAGTCACTTGCTGCTCCACCTTGAGACATTTCTGCTTGTCTTTAAAATAGTTGTATACAGTCTTGCAAGCAATTTTGTATTTCTTAGTAATGCCATTTCACCATTCCATGCATTTTCACTTCAAAGAGAGATGGAAAATAATCTTTCAGCTGGCAGTGAAATTAGAAGCATAGTCTGTTTACTGTGTGTACATACGTCTTCCTCCTTTTATATGGCCCTGTTTGAAAAAATTATCACCAGTCTTGGGTATAAACAATTTGTTTGATTGTTTAACTGCAAACCAGAAATTGCTGAAGTTTAAGGGTCTCCCAGTTTTCCTGATATTTGACTTGGACATTACTTAAATTGCAGGAAGCATTAGCTCATTGTAGAAGCCCATGCCATGTTATGATTTTTTTTTTTTAACTGTTTGCTATCATCATCACAAACTGTGGTGGGTTCAGTGGTGGACATCAAACCAACAAAAGCAAAGCACAGCTGTAGGCACCATCTTTCAGGATCAGTCTGCAAGCCCTCCAAGCTTGCCCCCATGGACGTCAAGTACCCGCTTACCCTTAAGGGTCTCAGGCAATTGAAGACCATGCAGGTTGTGTCTTAACACCTCCTCTGCTGTGCTCCTTGACCTACCGCTGCTGCCAGCGGCTGGTTGGTCTAACGCTTGCCTGGGAAATCGTGAGCAGGCACTAACTTAGTGCTATTTTCCAAGTGGAGATTGGAGTTTTATGAGCTGGTTCAATTCTCGGTCTCTTCTCCCAAGTAGCAAGCAATAGGACAAGATTAAATGGCGTCAAGTTGCACCAGGGGAGGTTTGAGGTGGACATCAGGAAGAACTTCTTCACTGAAAGGGCTGTCAAGAACTGGAACAGGCTGCCCAGGGACATGCTTGAGTTATCATACACGGGGGTGTTTAAAAGACATGGAGATGTGGTGCTTAGGGACATGGTCTGGTGGGGAGCTGGGCAGTGGTAGGTTAGTGGTTGGACACGATGATCTTACAGGTCCTGTGATGGTTTGACCCTGGCTGGATGCCAGGTGCCCACAAAGCTGCTCTATCACTCTCCCCCTCTCTTCCTCTCAGCTGGAGCAGGGGGAAGAAAATACGATGAAATCCATAGGTTAAGAGAAAGGCACTTTAATGAAAAGCAAAGCAAGGCCAC
>VWZY01007449.1:264792-290920 GCA_013399075.1 Chloroceryle aenea | reverse complement strand
GCGGCTGCGGCTGCTCCCCGAGGAGGTGGGAGTAGCAGGAAGCGGGCTAGTTCTCCTGCTGGGATGTGAACCGTCCCCGCCTGTGAGGCTGCACCCGGCACCTGGAAAGCTTTGCTGGCATCCAGTTGTGAGTGAGATAATCGTCTGCCCAAACGCAGAGTGCACTTCCTCATACTCCAGGCTCAGTGCTTCTCCGACTCAGATTATTCATTGCCTTGATTTTGACATGACACTTGCTTTTGATGAGGTAGTGAACTTCATCTAAGGTTGCTCGATGTAGAAGTGTATAAAAGTTGCTTGCCACTAATGGTGTGCATTATGTATCTGAAAAAAAACAAACGAACCCAAAACAAAACATGGAGACAATGGGGTTTTGTAGATGTTTTTTTCTTTATATGTGTTCAGAGTGCTAGTGTGGTCAGAAGGGCTGGTGTGGAGTGTGCTGCTAGAGCTGAGACTGGGCTAAACAAGCAGTTCCTCCTGGAAGAACTGATGGCCTTCTTAAATCCTGGAGAGTTAATCCTGGTGATTGCATGAAATGAGGCGTGGACATCGAGTCCATTTTCTGTTAGTCTGCTGCTCCAGTTGTCAGTGTCACAGTTCTAAGAGTATTCCCAAGGTTGTTCAGAGGATTTCTTTGAAACCACTTCCATGTGTCAAAGCCAATTACAGTTTCTGTTGGTCAGAACACAATTAAAATTTCCCAGTGATTCTGTTATGAAGAGAATTCTGTAGCATCGGGCAGGGGCCCTGTGGTCTTCCTGTAGCCAACTCCTGTCTGTAACTTGCCTATATAATTACTAAGTACCACCTTTCAGAAGTGCTTCCCTGCTCTTACCAAGGTCTTTCACTGAAATCAGGACAAGAAAATAGTGGTTAGTTGCTCATTTACTGATGTTTCTGTCTGTCTAAAGGGAAGTCTGAGAGTGTGAATCCAGTGAGCCTTGCTTTTGGATCGGTTGGGGTGGTTGCGTTAGGGTTTTGCATTATTCGGTTTAGGTTTGCTGCTGATGCACTAGAGTGACTTGTTAAACACAATACTAGTTTGTGGAATAGATTAGCTAGCCATTGTGTTTTGTAGCTCGGTTTAATTCCTGTCCAGTGTCAAAACAGTTTGAGGGCACCTCCAGAGTGCTGCTGGGTGGAAAACCAGTGACTTCAGAGATGGTTGTCAGGGCTTAAGAGGGGGAAAAGCTCCTTTTGCTTTCAAGTTTAGCACTTCTTGTAGCTCCTCTGTCAGTGGCAGGTGAAGACATGACTGGCTTACTGATAGACACGTAAACCAAAAGCCATAGCATGGATGCATCTCTGTAAATACACCTTTACTGTGCCATTTGTTCTCCTTTGTAGTAACTGATGCATCAACGGGATTAAGAACTGTCCCATCGTTTTAGGAAAGATTTATTTGGTTTAATCTATAGTTCAAATAATATAATTATTAATAATTCATTGGCATTTCCTTTGTTAATGTTTTTTCCTTGTTTGAAAGCAACTCTTTTTTTCTTTTTTAACAGTTATTAACATGAATAACAGTCGGACAGTGTTTGCTTTCCAAATGTGTCTGGCTTGTTATCTTGAACTAAAAGAAAACAAACTAATTGTGAGTTTATGCTGATAGGAAAACTCTCATGTAATATGTTGCAGATCAATTTGACAGAAGTTGCACTAAATGGTCTTTCATTTTTTAAATAGTTGCAAAATATTTAGGTTTGCACAGTGTTATTTCATCCTGGATAAACAGAACACTCTGGGTACTGGAATAATGTAGCCTTTCCAGAAAGAAACAATACACCATGTCATGGGATATCTGTGCCTTTTTTGGAGATGTGTGAGAAAATCATAGCTCTATGATGGTCAGCTTTGTTTCTTCTGGCTATTTTTTCTATGTTTCTGGTGGTAATCATCACTTAAGCAGACATAGTTGTTGTTGACATGATGAAAAGGTCTAGATGTTATTTATTTAATTTGCTTTTAAACAATGCTAAAGTAGTTTATGTTTGTCCTGTTGAAAAACTTAGCCACAAGGTCCTTTCCCAATTCCAACTTCTGGACTTCCCAGTTGTACATCTCCTCATAGATCTTGTGGATCTGGGATTTTAATGCAGATGGACTTTTGTCCTTCAGTTTTAAATTCCATCACAAATTTTGTCACCTCATGTAGTTGTAAATGTAACCCTTGCACGGAGTACCTTAGTCCTAAAATTGTATTTCATATTCAGTTTGGAATAAAACCAGAAAGTGAAGTGAGTGAATGAAATATCTGAATCATTTTATGTGAAGTGAGTAAATATATTCAAGATGGCATAGAACGTGAGGACACATGAGCTATGGGAAATCTTAGTGTTTGGCTTTATTAACTACTTTGCTAATTCCTGGGTGAACTTCTTACATTGTTGGCATTTAATGATTTGGTGAATCACAATTGGCTTTCCCTTTTGGGTTGATGGATGCTAGTTAGTCATGAAAAACATAGGAGACACTCGGGCTCAAGTAATAACAAAGTATGTTACATTTGCTTAATAGCCATACATCTCCTGAACTCTAGTTTGATAAAATACTACTATTACAGTCAAGTTTCTCACGATGATGGTGCTAAACAGCTCTTTTTGTTAGTTTGCAGGCTGAAGTCATCAGTCAGCTTTCTGACACGCCAAGATCGACCGAACCTTGCTTACCGCAAGCTAAAAGGCAGGAATCCAGGGGTTATTTTCCTTCCCGGCCTCAATTCAAATATGAATGGTCAGAAGGCAACTGCTCTTGAAGATTTCTGCAACTCTCTAGGTCATGCCTTCATCAGGTACGTTCAGAGCATTGCTCTTGGGAAAACAAAACTACTGTCATGGGTTGGGGGAAAGGGTTTTAACAAAAATAGGTAAACTTTGGCATTTGGAGTGGAACGCGTGCCGTGCTGGAGCCAGGCTAAGAAGTATGTTTCTTCCATTTCACAGGTAGGATTTATGTCTGTAGTGGGACTGAAGTAAATCAGGAGAATGTATTTTAATAGTAGTTCAGAAAATTCTGTTAAATTTCTGTGCTATGTGTTACATAAGGCTGTGGACACAAAAATAAATGACCTGGGGTTTTACATTTTAAGTTACCACTCTAAGCATGCTTCTTAACTGTCAGATCTTGTTAAGTTACCCCGTGTCTTCTCTGGTTTTAGAAGAATATGCACATGCTTGGTGATACTCTCCTTTGCTACGCTAGGTTGAATGCAGAGTTTCATAACTCTTCCTATTTGGGCACAGCATTTGAAAGAGCATTTGTACAATTTAAAAATGGGGTTTATGTCTGCAAGGAAAATTATTTGTCTGGGAAATATCCTGTTTAATTTGGATATTGTTATATCAAATGATAAGAGAATGCTGCATCACTTAATTGCATGTGTTGCATTTAAACTTCTGTTCATGTGCTAGTGATGTGCAGGACCATGTAAGGAAATATTCAATCTTGTCCTCTGTTAAATTTGATAGAAGCCAACTAAACAGTATTATTTGATGTTGTTGTGCACACAACTATGACTGTCATTCTGATGGTTGCTTTTTCAGATTTGATTATACAGGATGTGGAAGTTCAGATGGTACATTTGAGGAGTGTACAATTGGGATCTGGAGAAAAGATGTTCTGTCTATCCTGGATGAACTTACAGATGGACCACAGGTTATATATTATTTTTAAGTACAGAATGCTTTTTGTACTTATGTTGGAACATTAGTCAAATATATGCTATTCTCAGGACCTCCTGGAGGTCATTTATGAGAGCCTCTTTCTCACACCAGGGTTGTCACCCCAGGGAGTCTGGAAAAGCCTCATGGTGGAGGTTCCACCTGATGGGACAGGAGCTGTTTCAGTGCAGTGCATCCCTCTTCATGAAGGAGTATGCCATGTCCCATACTGATGCATTACTTAAAGGTTTTTCAGGAATGTTACAAGTTAAGATACTCTAGATGCTAAAATAGCTTACTAAAAAATAAATCAGCAGAAGCAGCATTTGACTTCTTAAAGTTACTATAAATGGCAGTGAGAAACTTGAAATCTCCTGCAACCTGGAAATAACAGTTTGAAAAAAAATTGTATTATGACGTGCTTGTGTTGACCTCTTTCACTGTGCTGGGCCTCTGCAATGTGCATTTATTTTGAGGAGGAAACAAAGTATGCATGTGATACTGAATTACTTCAACTCTCATTTTGTTTACAGTGTTTCAGTCTCAGACAGCAATAAGCAGCCATGCCAAACAAAAAGAATAATAAAATACCAGATCCTGTGGTGCTTACTCAGGCAAAATTTCCACTGGAGGTGACAGCAGTTCTGCCTGGGTAAGGACAGCAGGATTATGTCCAAGTTTTAAGTAGTTAAACAAACTGAAAAGTGATACTTTGTAAAAGAAGGACAAAAATAATTAGTTTTTTCCTGTAAAATAGTATCTTACTTTCTTTTCAGATTCTGGTGGGCTCCAGCTTGGGGGGATGGCTGATGCTTCATGCTGCAATAGCACGACCAGATAAAGTAGCTGCTCTTGTTGGAGTAGCTGTAGCAGCAGACCATCTTGTAACAGCTTTTAGGAAGCTTCCCATTGAGGTAAGTGGTGAAGGTTGGGTTTTGTGCAATCTAAAAATCTATCAAGAGTATAAGAAATTCTGATGTTCAAGCAACTTTTTCTGCAAGTCTTCCAGTAAGTTTCCTGTGTTTGTGGTGAAGGTGAGCTGCAAATTGACATTAATCTGTAAGTCTGCAAAATACTGTGCTTCCAGTCTGAAGCTAGTGTGATCACTGCCTACAATGTGTTCATGTTACCATTGCATATAAGACGTGAAGTCAGATCCCTGCTGTTCAGCAGTTCATTAGGTTTCAGTGTTGAATATCTTATATTTGCAATCAAATTGGTTCCTTGTGCTTTCAAGGATGAAGAAGTAGCTGCTAAAGTAATTGAGATGACGTTGGATGAGATGAGATGAGATGGTGAATCTTTACTAGATTTATTTGCAGGGGAGATGTGCAGAGATCTGTGATCTAGTAGAGCATTTTTCTTCTCAGATGCTGGAAAGCAAGCAAGAATATACCTTCTCTGCTAATAAAAATGGGTGATTTTACACCTGTGGAAATGTTACTGCATGTAGAACAGAAGTTGAGGCACTCTAAAGAACTCATAACATCTGTCTTGTCTGATCTTTGCTCTTTTCTTATAGGCACAAAAAGAAATAGAAGAAAAAGGTGAATGGAAGTTTCCAACAAAGCATAATGAGGAAGGATATTACTCCTTGACGTATGACTTCATCAGAGAAGCAGAAAACCACTGTGTGCTAACTAGTCCTATTCCTATAACGTGTCCCATAAGACTTATTCATGGCATGAAGGATGGTGACATCCCTTGGCAGATCTCTATGCAGGTTGCTGATCGTGTTCTGAGCACAGATGTGGATGTCATCCTCCGCAAAACTGGCCAGCATCGGATGAGCGAAAAGGAGGATCTGAAACTTCTTGTGAATACTGTTGATGATTTAATTGATAAGCTGGCAACCCTAGCATAAGCTGCAAGTAGCACAAGTGCATGAACTTTACACCCGACTCTTTCCCATGAGTTGCAGAAACCCTGTTCTTGACAAGGTGATGCCAGGCCTGTGACTGTCACAGTAGGAACTGAGCTTTACCTCCCGTTTCCTTACCTCTGTTTCTTAAAGGTATTTTATTGATGCTGCATTTGCACAGACAGTTCAAAACGTGAAGGAATGCTGCTGTTGTGTTCAGAACCTCTCCTTCACCACTTAAACCTTTTTCTACAAGCTTCCTACACTTTTGTACTGAAATGTTGGTTCATTTTTGTTCCTATTGGCCTGTACAGTAAGACTTTAATTTCCCATGTCTTTTGACACCTTTTCCTTATTGTCCTTTTGCTGTAACATTCTTGTCTTATGTCTGACACCATCTGTGCAAGGCAAAATACAGCTTCAGGGTTTGCTTAAGTTACTATGAGTAGTGAATAACATGAAGCATAATAAACAGATCTCAGATAAAAAATTTGTCTTGTTCTTAACTCCTGTTAAAATTGAAAAGTGGAAGGCACACCCTGATGGTGTGCTTGGGGTACTACGTAAGGAAGAAGTTAACTTCCAAAGACATGGGGCCTGAAGAGTGCTGATAGAGCTCTTTTATCTATGCTTATCAGGAGAGTTTAGGTCCTCTTCTCCAGGCTGTCTTTGTAATAGTTAATTTTTGGGCCTGCTAGTAAGTGAACAAGATACAATCTTGTTGTGAACTGAAACTGGATCAATACAGTGACTCTTTTAAAGTGGGGAGTACAGGACCATAGGGCATCACTGCCTCCTTTCTGTCACTTGAGAACTGTATGTGACTAGGAACAGTGTCTCCCAGATTGGGGAATATGAGGTGCACGAGTGCAAGCCTGGAAATTTGGAAATGAAATTTGATAGTTGGATAATTCTTGTAATGTAAATTCATAGAAATTAATAGTAAAATTGATTTAATTTACCTGTGTTTTGTCCAAAAGTTTGGTGCCATTCATACACTTGAAAGAGAGAGGGAGGAACTTGGGTGAGAGGCTGGAATTTGTTCAGATGGGTCTTAAAATGAAACATGAGTCTAAAGTAAATAGTTGGTTTTAACTTCATTACTTCATTATTTTAAATAGTAGATGACATCACTGTTTCTACCTTCAAAGACTAAAGCTCCTGGGTGTAAGGTATTTCTAGAGAGTTTGTTGGTTTTGGTGTGAGCATTCTCAGTAGAAGTATGTTGTATTTTTTTGCTGAAAAACACTAACGACTAAAAAAATAAAAAAAAACAAAACCAACACCACAAGAAAAAAAACAACTAAATTTCAGATGAGTTCCTGTAGAGTACTTAGGTTTCAATACAGCAAAAAGCAAGAAGCTATGATGTAAAATAATGGAATACTTCTGTGAGAGTAAAAAAGCTGTCTCTAAATGCAAACCTTCCAGTACCAATTCCCTAACTCAGTTGATCTGGCTCAGGATACTTGTTTGAGGAATGAAATCCATGAAATCTTGTTTCTGGGTATTGCTGTTTCTGGAGTAGCCTTTTTTTTCCCCTGTTTGTTTGAATATGAGATTCACTACTTTCTTAAGGTTTAGTACCTCTTGGATGTGTTGTTTACTTTTAAGAAAAGTTAATTAAGGCAACTTCTTCAAATTGCTCAGGCACTTCCATTCCTAAAGGTTGAGCTGGGATCATATTTGTGCATTGTTAAACAGTTGTCATCTTTCTATCTATTCATGTGACTTCCATCTGATCAACCTGAAAAATAGGGGTTTGTGAGTTTTAAAGACAAGGTCAAAATTAAGCTACTTCAAAACTTTCTTCTCTTAGCTTACCTATGACAATCTTTTAATCCACTTTTTACATCTGGGATTGCTTTGTCTTTTAATGGAAGAAAAAGTTGAAAAAAGTGGAGTGCAGTAATTCCAAAGTAATTAATTTTACTTAATAAATAATAAAATAATTGTAACTTAATTAAGTGTTTGGACTTGATGATCTTAAGTCTTTTCTGGCCTTAATGATTCTATGATTCTAAGGCCCAAAGTTAACAAGTGTGGTAGATGTACTTCTTGTTCACACGGATTAATTGCTTCAATACCTGAAAAGTTTAGAGCTGTGGGGTTTTTTTGGAGTGGGAGTTTAATTAACATTCAATTAACTGTTTTACTTCAGACAGGAAAAAGTCTTTCTGTGTTTTCAGAGACTGTGGCTCTGTTTTTCTCTTGAAAGAATTGTTTTCATTCAAAGCTTCACCTTGGTCCTTATTAAATAATTGATATTTTGTGGATAAGGTCTTTTTGTTACAATGCCTTAGAGCTAAATAGCTGAAAACAAACTTGAAGGGGAGCAGCTGTATATATCCCCTGAGTTAATGCCTGTGGCATTTGGGGATCCCATTAATGTTTCCAAATATCAGAAAGGTGGGTGTCAAGTAGAAGGGGCCCGTCTCTTTTCAGTGGTGCCCTGTGATAGGACAAGAGGTGATGGTCGCAAAGTGAAACAAAGGAAGTTCGACCTCAAGATGAGGAAAAACTTCCTCACTGTGAGAGTGACAGAGCCTGGAACAGGCTGCCCAGGGAGGTGGTGGAGTCTCCTCTAGAATCTTTCAGGACCCACCTGGATCTGTTCCTGTGTGGTTTGTGCTGGGTGATCCTGCTCTGGCAGGAGGGTTGGACTCGATGATCTCCAGAGGTCCCTTCCAATCCCTACCTTTCTATGATGCTATGATCTCTTTCATCTTTGCAATAGATGCCTAGTTAGTGAATTATTTTTGCTATTAGTCATGGTTAAAACCAAGGACTTCTTTCCTCTGTAGAAATACTTGCTTTTCTCTGAATAACTTAATCTACGCTTTCAGCAGGGCTCTTAGCTTAGGTTGTTAGCGATCTCATTGTCTTTCACTTTTGGCAGGTCTGAAAATGACTGCTGGGCTTATCTGTCGCTTGAGCATATCAAGGACTTGTTGGTGCTGCCACTCCTGTCACAGTACAGGGAATCTCTGGACACTAACTGAGCAACTCAGCTGCCTGTGTTGTTGGTTTTGATCAAACAGTGCTAGTGGAATAAGCACCTCGAGGTATTTATTTCACATGTCATGCTTCAACTAGGTAACATAACCCCTGCTGGGCAGTTAGTTATAGTCATTCCAGTTTTGTCAGTAAATAACACAAAGCTTTTATAGCTAGTCAGGAAGCTTGATTAGCATATAATACTAAAGAAGCAGGTAACAGTTTTCATTAAAAAGAAGCAAAAGCATTACCAGCTGACCTCAACCCTCCCTAGTCCTTACCAACATTTTTGTTTCAGATCTGTTGTAAAATCCAGCTCCTTGAGACTTAACTTGTGAAACAAACAATGGTGCTTTCTAAAAAAGAAGAAAATTGTGAGGCATGCATTCTCTTGTCTGGGATTAAACTGTGCAGTGGACCAGTCTGTGCTGAAAGAGTCTCTGAAGCTTATTCGACTTGTTTGCTAATAAGTGCTCTTATTGTGTGTATATTGAACTGTCCCAGTGCAACTGTTTGTGCTTGGATTTTTATCTTGTCAAGTATTCTACTTGTTCTGTTCTCTTCAGATGTTTGGATTTGTATTACCTCATATATATATATATATATATATTTGAGTTTTATGATACTGTTTCATGTAGTTTCAGTTTTCCTAACTTACCTTCTCTTGCATCAACACAAAATACAAAGTAATGTTCACAAAAAAACCCAGCTGCATAGGCCTTGGAAGAACTGCCTCCTGCTGTTTCATTGCTATGTTAATTTTGATAATGTGTCCTGTTGGACACACTGTTACCCAGTGGGGCTAGTGGATTTATGGTCCCATACTTTTCATATCAAATTAAAACGTGCTTAGAGAGAAACTTTTAACCATCTATGTTATCTCCTGCTGCTCAAATGTTTACAATGCTCTAGTCATATTGCAATACAGAGTTAGGTTTTCTGAGCCAGTGGCTCAGTCAGAGTTTCTATGTTAGGTCTCTGCTTGTTTCTCCTTCATCCCCATCCCCTCCCCGGGGGGTGAAACCCAGTGGGAGGAAATTGTTTTCTCGGAAGTAGTGAGATTTGAACTATCTCGATTTATTAAGTTACTCAATTGTGCTCCTATAGAGAGGCCTAGCTTACCCTTTCAGAGATATATATATATATTCTTTTAAGTGGTAAAAAAATACGTTAAAGGTAAAGGCTTTGCTGGAAATAAAAGAGGGTTTTGTGTTTCACCTATCTTTTAAGAATCAGTGGTCTCTGCTATGGGCTGATGAGCAAATTCAGTCAGATGTGTGAGAATGCAGAATTTTGCTAAAGCTCGGTGAAAAGTCACCAACTGTGTAAGGAACTCATAGAGAAATACAAAAAATCAGTGTGCACCCTCACCCTTCTGCCCTTGTTCTTCAGCCTGGCAGGGGTAGGAGAGGCAGAGGGTAGTCAGCTGTTCTGTTTAAGAGCCAGCAGCTTGCTATGTGCATGGTTTTAATGTCACTGTGCATGCTGCTTTCTCTTGGCAGGTGTTTTTAGGGGAAGAGATTACTGTAATGGCTGGGAAGAAGAGACAGACAAAGGACAGAAATATACTGCTCACAGATTTATTGCTCATAGATCAGCTTATATAGCTCAGATTTACATCGCGACTGTAGGAGCTCACCTCTTCCATATATATTTGGCTGGAACAGAATGATAGTTACAGCCTCAGCCGTGTTATGTGTAAATCTAATTTACAGGACCTATTGCAATCTTATTTGCAGGGTTGACCTTGTATTTCTATTTCAAGTCCTGCATATGTATGTTATATGGTCCAATGCTTCTACTCCATTAAAGAGAAATGTGTGTGCCTCATACGACACAGTAACTGTAGCTTGTGATCTGCTCAGGGGTGAGGGACAGACATGTTCTCAGCCTGCTGCACTGCTACAATGTCTTGACTTGTTTGGCAAGGAGCTTTGCCTAGCTTTGCATTTATATTTGGAATGAAAAGCAAATGACAGCTGCCAGAACTTGCAGTCACTTGGTTCTGAAACTAAAATACAAATTTAAAATGTTTTTAGGCTAGCACTTGAAAGGTTGTGTTCTTTTTGGGCCTTCTGACCTGCCCTATGTTGTCCACTCGCCTCCCACATGGCAACATGAGAAGGTCAGTGCTGCCTGTCAGGGTGGAAGCAGGTGCCCATATCTGTGCTGAACAGTAGCACAGTTAAGAGTTGGAGTGATGTAGATGGCCTGCCCAGCCTTTGGTCCTGGAAAAGACACTGTCCTGAAGCACACAAGCTGCCTGGGATCAGATCTGGGCCTTACGAGAAACCTCTGCTTTTCTTCTGTATTGAATATGGCTTGCTGGCAGAAAGTGTGTCAGTGTGCTAGTCCTTAGGACAGAAACGCTTGAAAAAGTCCCTGACAGCAAAGCTAAATTCCTAATTGTAAGAAGAAGCATTTATTTAGTTTAGGGATTTGATCTTCTTGGTTTGTTTGTAAGCCTTGATGTCTGGTTTGACCTATATTTCACTGAAATAAAGATGTTGCTGCTTTTTTCTTCTGGTAAATGTGTATTCCAATACCAAATTTCCAAATCAAGACAGATGTCAGAAGGTATTGGTTTTGTTGGGGACAGATAAAATATTGATATGATACAATGTGCTGGTTTTCATTCAAGGAGTCTGTCAATCCAGCACAAAACTTATGAAAATCCACAATTTACCTTCATGGTCATCATGAATATTGGGAATGCTGGCAGGAGTCAGTTTCCACTGCCAGGCCATGAATAAAACCAAGAGATCTGCAGAGGGCTTACCCGGCCTTGCAGGTCCCTGAAAAATGCCCCGTACTTGCACTGAGCTTGTATTGAACCTTAACGTCCCAACTCTAGAAAATGTGGTATCACAACCTAAGTGTATATGCAGGGAGCATCTTTCAGCAGCCCTTCAGAAGATTTTCCTGTGAAGGAAACACTTTTACAGATTTGGAGTATTTCCTGATTTTTTAATTTTATATTTTTTCTCTTTAAAAAACAAACCCCAAAACCTTAGTTATGAAAGGTCTGTTATTGCACAGTGGCAGACCAGGGAAATTGAGCTTGGACTTTCCAGTTATTCTAATTGCTGGATAGCTTTGTCTGATGGGAATTGATCCAGCATACTTTGGAAGGTGGTGCTTTGGGATGGCTGAAATAGCAGGCTCTTTCTAAGGAATGAATTGCCAAACAGCAAATCCAGCAAAGGTTGAGCGTTGCTCCGTAGCAGGATTTTACTCTTAGCTCTATGTTTCAGTTGGAAGACACTGAAAACTGTTGTTTGTTGGCAGCATTTGTTCATAGATTCACAAAGATTTTTTGATTTATAGGGTAATGTTGTGGTTAGCTGGAAGCATAAGATGAGCCATAGTGCTTGAGGACATGAAATCCTACTTCAAGTATTCAAGCTTCATCTCTATTTTTAGTTGTAAGTTCTAATCTTGTATTACCAAGAAAAATATGAGGATAAAATCCATCGGAAGCAGTAGATGAAGTGTTGTAATGGTAGTACCTTTGCTACTGAAAACCTGCCCCTTTCTTCCACATCACATTTCTAGCCCTGAGGCTTTAATATTCCTGGCCAACAGAAGGAACTGGAGTTACTTCAGTTCTCCTTTGCTTTGCAGCCACATGTTCTTGCCGTTTCTTAACTTCTGGCTTTGGCAAGTTAAATAGATAATCCTTCCACAGTGATTGCTGTAAAGGCTCTAATCTTCAATCCTCTAGTTTCTGGAGTGTCTGAATTTACTTCATTCTTTTACCACGTTTCTTGAGAGTGACTGTCAGAACTGGAATGTTATAGTTCCATTGCTGTTGCACCTCTCATGTTTTGTTCAGCCCCGGTGTCTTATCCAGCATCTGTGCCCACATGCTTATCTTCTGTCACCCTCTGCATTTTTTCCTAACATCTGTTTTTTTCACAGGACAGAGTGCTACATTCTGAAAACACTTTCTGATGATGGCTACACTTTGGCTGCAATGAGACATATTTTTGCCTTCTTCCAGGTAAACTGATTTCAAGGAGTTTAATGTTATCGTTTACTCATCACAGTTTGCATGAACTGGGATCTTCTTAGGAGTCTGGTCTTTTTTGTTGTGACTTCTAATAACATAGTTCAGGCCTGGAAACACATTCTTTTACAAGTTGAATAAAAATAAACAGTCATTAATGATTTTTCAGTTACAGTCATTATAGGACATCCTAGTTGGCCAGCTTTCATCTCTTTAATGTGTCATGTTGTTTCGGAATCCGTTTAGTTTCCTAATGGAAATGTCATGCTTTAGTGCATTACAGAACTTTCAGTAAATTGCATCAACACTGTCACTTTAAAGCAAACCAACAAACAAAAATCCATGGTTTTGCTAGGATTGATGACACAGAAGCAGCCTTATGATTTGATTACTTGTACTTTGGAAATATTGGAGGGGTGGGCTGGCATTTTTCCAATCCTCTGCAGCCTTCCTGGATTTCAGTGCCTTATTAAAAATTGATATTGATGGACAAGCTTGCTTTTCAGCTTTCACAGTATGGAGTTTTCCTTCGGGAATAGGTTGCATAGCCAACATCTGTGAAGGGGGAGACCTCTGCTCTGCAGCTTAGAAGAGTTAAATTATCTGTCCCTGCCCCCAACTTAGGAAATGGGGTCAGAGGCTGATGCAAAGGGAGATGGCTTTCATGAAGTGGTATTGCCAGTGAGCACTGAACACCCTGCTGTGACCAGAGTCAGCCAAGCAGTCTATGTAGCTCCGTTCTGAACACAAGGATGTAAAAAGATCCAAAAGAGAAAATAAAGCAGCTTATTCTTTGTGGACTGGTCAAAGAGTGTAACGCCTGGGCCTTACCAATTGCTTGAATGGAAAGGACATCAAATTCAAAGTCTTGGTTCCTGTGCATTGCTGTGCCTTCAACAGCCTGTTCACTGGGATGGAAAGTGCTCAAGTGGTGGCCCTGTCACGTAGCATGCTCTCTGTTATGTAATCAAATGTCTCATAGGGTTTTGAAACTACCAGTGCGGAGAAGAGAAAGCACTAAATGAAATGCCCGTGGAGAACAACAATGAATTAGGTCATGTATTAAATTTTTCATCTCTTGAGTCTGCTCAAGTCCAGCAGCATGCAAAGCAGTATAAACCTGAGAATTCATGGCCTTACAATGAGAAAGTAATGGATGAAGAAACCATTATGAGATAGATATACAAGGAACTCTATTCATTTCCCCCTGTTTGTTTGTTTGCTTGTTTTCTTTTTAAATGCAGCAGGACTTCCATAGGCAAAGCTGGTTTTGAATCCACCTCAGGTTTATCAGCCTCCTTTTGTATCAAGCTGAACATCAGTCATTTCCTAAAACAGAACTATTTTGTAGCAGAATGGATAATACAGCGTGGATGAAAAATATTTTACAAAATCTGGTGCAGCTCAGGAACAAAATGATTTTATTTAGTAGAGGATAAATCTGTGCACACTAGATTGGAAGAAAAGTCTCGTCTTACCTTTCCTTTTCTCCCCTCCCTCCGTTGCAGGGGTATAATCAAAATGTAAACAACTGTGCATGGGCATAGCTCCCTTGCTGTCACTGGAGGTGTGCTGACTCATACCAGCAGAAAATACAGTCCTTCTGTTTATAGTAGGTTGGTTAGGTTTTGATGATTTCTGGGTTTTCTTTAGAGGTTCAGATTGGTTTCTCGGGATGCTATTGCCCTATTGATAGCCTAATAAATAGTAGTGATAGGGTGATAATAATATTCTATTACCTGCCTTCTCTTCCTTGGCTTGTCATGTGATTGTCCCCTTGTCAAAACTTTTTATCAAGACTTGAAAAGGGAAGAGGAGAAATTATTTTTCATGCTCTAAGCCTATTAGCATCATGATACAGAACAGGGAGAAAAAGCATTTAGTTGTGCTTTGTGATGAAAAATGAATGAGACGTGTAGTAATTTCTGTTACCTTCCTTTAACAGAATGAAATCTGGTGAAGTCCCCCTTCTTCTATTTCTGACTATCTGGCACTGGGCTGCTTGGTGCAGTTTGGGTTGATGCAGACTAGGTGGAGTAAAACTGAGCCTGGAGGGTGAACAGCACAAGGCTGAGGAAACGTGCATGAAAACAGCCTGCAGATGGGCGAGATAAACAGGATCCCCAGGCTGGGAGTGAGTAGGCAGGCCTCTTTAATGGCTCTTAGCAACGCCCCTGCTTTGACCCTCCTCGTATGTGAGGAAAATCAAATCAATACACTGTTCTTCAAACCACGATGCTGCAGCAGCAGCAGGGCATTGTGGCAGCCTCCATCTCTTAAATTCATCAACGCTTTTCAGTTTGCTGATCTCTGGATATCCAGCCCTGCATCTCTGCTGAGGAAGCCCCTGACTGCATCTTTAATCGGATTGCTTGAGCTCCCATGTACAACCTTCTTATTAGCAAGCATTAGGTAGGCAATTTTAAAGTGCTTTTGGATTTGCAGCTAGCTTTAACATTGATCTGAGAACTCTGTTGTATGCTCTATAAACACAGCAGAAGCCTCTTTTTTTAAAGCCTCCTCTGCTCTTCTTCTTTTCTTTTCTTTTTTTTTTTCTTTATTTTGTTTTTGTTTTGTTTTGTTTTGGGTTTGTTTGGTTTTTTTTTGTTTTTGTTTTTGGTTTGGTTTGGTTTTGTGGTTAGGCAGGGGGGACTGCTGTTTTTTCTTTCCTTTTTCTTAAAAAAAAAAAAAAGATACTGTAGCTGATTTGTACTTTTGGAAAAGGATATTCCCTGGTTGATCCCTCCCCTGTTCTGCAGAACAGCTATAACAGTTACTTTCAGTGTTGATGAACATCTGTTCAACTGTCTAACATATAGGGCAGGCTGCTCACTCTTTATTCCTTCATCTTCTGGTGCATACTTCAAAGCTGCAGATCAGGACTCTACCCACTGAGTAAGTTCTGTTTTGGTTCCAGAGATGGCTAACAGAGGACCAAGCTATGGCTTAAGCCGAGAAGTTCAGGAAAAGATTGAACAGAAATATGACCCGGAATTAGAGGCTAGGCTGGTGAACTGGATTATTGTACAGTGTGGAGAACAGATAGAGCACCCTCCTCCTGGAAGGCAACATTTCCAGACCTGGCTGATGGATGGAACGGTGAGTGTTTTGTGCAGTTATATACTTGCATGTGTTTATATGCACAGTCTCCTTACTTTCTGTCTTCATCTAGCCAAATTGGTTAGAGCTTATGGCCAGTCCAGAAATATATATCTCAGTATCTGATTTATTTCCTGTTATCAGGCATCTTAGTCTCAGAAGATAATTATTCTGCTAGTGCACCAGGATTAATACAGTACTTATGATTCTTATGAGTCATGCATGTTATATATGACTATGACTCATTCCTTCAGTACCTTTTCTTACACAGTTACATGAAATCTGTTTTAAAATCAGATGTCTTTTTTTTTCATATGTATACTTGTTACATATATTTTCTCTTTAATGAATAATCAGTGTTGACAGGGAAAGGTCAGAGAAAAGGCAGAAAATCTGAAGGCTTGGAATATGTCATCACTGTTTTCTTGGGAAAAATTCTGTAGCTCAAACATTGTATTCCATTGGTTTATTGAATAACAGACAGATGCTGCTGTTTGCAGTGGGCTAATCATTGAATGTCTGCCAAAGTGACTTTAACAATATTTCAATTGACATTGGTTATTCTTCTGGCTTGGGCATGTGGTTTCTTCTCTGTCAGTTGTTATATAACCTTTATCAGTGATTGCTTTGTTGTTTCTAGGAGATTAGGATTTATTTGGGCAGGATATTGCCATCAGTTAATGAAAGATTTAATGCATTTCTAATAAACTTCTATTATTATCAATTCACTTCTTTGTTTTGACTGAAGAAATAATGTCCCCAATAGAAACTGTCCAGATCAAAAGCATTTGGCAGCGTCATTTCATGTGGAGAAATTGTCTTCTGGTTTGGTGACTACTTTTTAATTTTGTTTCTGTATTTATCTCTCAGCTGTTATGCAAGTTAATAAACAGTTTACATCCAAAGGGAAATGAGCCCATTGCAAAGATCTCGGAATCAAAAATGGCTTTCAAGCAGATGGAACAAATTTCTCAGTTCTTAAAAGCTGCTGAAATCTACGGAGTAAGAACAACAGATATTTTCCAGACAGTGGATTTATGGGAAGGTAAAAATAAACTGGAAGTCAGCTTGCAGTCTTTATTTTACTTTGCTTTGATGTGTTTTAATTGTGCATTTTGTCTAAGGCATATTCTCTAATGTAATTATCTTTTGTTTCTGTTTGCCTTACCTCATTACCATGTTCTTCCAATGGTGCATTATCTCCTCTGAGGGATTTATATTACCCTGAGGGCATAACGGAGCCTTTCCAAGCTCATGTGTTATCCAAAAGCCCATAATTCTGATAGAAATCCACAGACCTAATAAAGCAAATGTTCTCTATGCTAATTATTTCCAAATAAATGGCTTCTAATAGCAAATATGGAAAACTCTTATTTTCTGATGACAAGATTTTATTGCAGTTTTCACATTATAAGGAAAGCTTAAATTAGAGCTATAAAAGGCAGACCCAGGAGCATAAATGCCTCTGTGAAGCTTATGGGGGCTCATCTATAACTAGTGAGCAGCAAAACAGACTCCTAACACCGTTAGCTGAGCATCTCTTTCTAAGGATACAGTCTTTTAAGATAGGTCACTATGGCAACAACAACAACAACATTCAGTGTGCCCCTGTAGTTTTGCAGTAGCCCAGTGAAGGCTATCTCCATCCCATGCTTGAAATGGAAATGTCATGGTTTCGTTCCCAAAGAGCTGAGTCATTTGTGTGTTCATATAGCTGGTTTTGCTCACTTCTGTGGTGAGGCATCCTTTCCTAGTGCTCTAATGACATATACAGTATATCCTCTGTCTCTCTGGAGAAGGGGGTGCAAAATTCTTTGTGTGAGGGCTCAGAGCAAGGACAGCTGCAGTGTAGTGAAAGGCAGGTGTGAAAGGGTCAAAAATCTGCCATGAGAATAAAACAATGAATAGAGGTAGAGAATCCTTTGAGAAAGCTGGTCAGCATAGTTTGTGTAGGAACACACACAGAGCAAAAAAAGTGGAGTCCATTTTCACAGAAAGTTGAGATGACTCCTCTGAAGGACAGCTCAAGGAAATAAATACTAGGGAGCTCTTTGTGGGTGTGTTAGAAGGGAAGGATGTTCTGACAGCTGAGTTATTAGAATCTATAATGTTCTCAGGGTGCCAGATTTGCTTGACAAATCTTAGCTTTGGGCACAAGGGCAGGATTGTTTCATCCATTTCAGTCTTTAGTCTTCCTTTGAATGTCTTAAATTAAGGGATTTTTCACTTCCCTGGAGGTAACACCTTCCCCCCTTCAGCCTAGCAGGCTGTTGAAAGAGAAGCTCCATCTATCTTGTAAGGGATGGTAATAGGTCATTTCAGATGCTGTTCTCCACAGGCTTTTGCATCTCATAATGGCTTCACACCATGCAGATGAATGTATGGTACACTGATCCTTACAATGGAAAGGACTCTCTCCTTGTTTCTCTCCCTTTCACTCCTCACCTTTTTTCAACAGATGTAAGGAAAAAAGCTAGTAGCTTCCAGAGAACAGGAAGTCAACATACAACATGCAGCCTAGGAAGGAGGCATACAAGACTTTTCCTTGTTGTTATTTTAGGACTTTCCAAAATTAATCTGTGTCTCCTCACTTTCCCACTCCCTTTTCATCACTCCTGCTGCTCATTTCAGTGCTGAGATGAAACAGTATGTCTCTCCAGCACTGAGTCACCGCAAGCTTTTTGTGTTTAACAGTAACTCTGACCTCTAGCATCTGTGGTGCCTCAGGGCTGAATCATCTGAACCTGGATGCATTAGCTGCATACAGTCTCTTTCTCACTATTTCATAATTACAGTGATCCTACACTTCAGGCCATAACCTCTTTAGAAAGAGGAGATGTCAATATATGTTTACAGGGGAAAAAAAGAGTATGTGTGACTGAAAAACAGCTTTTTGCTGGCACTGATTGTTTTCTGAGAGCTTTTGCTTTGAAATTCTTAGCAACAATGGAATTTTTTTAGGATGCAATCTGCTGTTGGCTGCTTCAAACTCAGTCCACCTGGTGCATTTTTCTTCATCTCTGTGACTTCTTGGTCCAGCAGAAGTATCACCTATATTTTGGTCCTTTCTTAAACATGCTGTGCTGAGCAGCCTTCCCTAATCCATGCCTAAGATACTGTGTTCACTGTTTTTTACAGATACCTCCCTGGTGCATTTCCAGGCAGGAAGAGGCAGCTGTACCCCTGAGCACTTGTTCAGCCTGTACAGAAAACCATTTCAGAAATACTATGCAGTGCAGTCCTCTGTCTTCAGTTTTCAACCTTCTCCTTTCTGGACCCGGAGAAGAAGGCCTTGTAGCCAGGTTTTCCCCGCAGGAAAAAGCTTAGCAGAAGTGAGCAAAGGCCCCTTCCTCCTTGCAGAGGCAGTGCCAAGATCCTCTAGCAAGGCTGTGCTATTCAAAGCACACTGCAGAGGACACTGAAGACGCAGAAGTGCCTTCAGTGTGGGTCCTTGCAGCATGGTTCAGGGAGGCTGAGTCTGGAGGCTGGGCGGGCAGCCCACATGGCTGTCAGTGAACAAGTACTGGAGCTGAGGAAAGGCACTGAACACAATTTTCTGCAGTGCCAGAGTCAAACCTGGCTTCAGAGAATGTGTGTTATCCCTTATGAAGGGTGGCTGCAGTGTTAGGTGACTTTGTCAGTGGAAATTTACAATTTTTCACAGCCTTTATTATGCCAACGGCCGAGCCCCTTGTATCCCGCTCTGGAAGAGGGCGAATGTCACAAGGCCACACAGATTTGGAGTCCTCCCTCATCCTGAGCACCCCTCATATTCAGCGAGGAAACTCTGCAAAACAGAGCGTGGCTGTGGCACGGTTTTGTCACATGGTGCTTGGCTCCCACTCAGTCTGTTTTTCTTTCCCTGCAGTGTCTCCCACTCTCCACTGACAAATATAGCAGAGCTGAGTGCAGAGTGTGGGGGGCTGCCAGATGGCTGCACGAGGCCAACCGTCATATTTTGCTAGCCATCTTTTGTTTCTTTTTCTTCTTTTCTGTGCTTGCTGTCATTATTCAGCTCATTCACTTTTAAATCCTTCTTCCTGTCTTTCTTCATCCCAGTCAGTCACCGCACTCCTTGTTATAGGGGAGGCATCCCCAGGACGTTGTATGTGGCATCTGTTACAGCATATGGTAAATCTGCTGCTTCAGGGTGCTCTGAGTGTTACTGCCCTTCCATGAGGGTTTGTGTATGTGTACATGTGGGATGTCAGCTCTTCAGCTGCCCTCTGAAGCAAGGACCCTGTCTGATGCATTTATAGAGTAAAACAAGGATTCTGGATGGCTGGCAATTTATTTTCTGAGCAAATGGTTCCTTGCAGATAGGATTGCTATAAACTTTAGTAGGCTGTACAACAGCCACAGCTGGAAACTGCTAGATGGTTTTAGCTTTAGGGTGTCTTCCTCATCTCAGCCAGTGTGTTATGCATTTAAGTTGCATGAACCAAAGCCCTGAACTGCATCTGCCTGTAATTAGGATGATGCAGAACATAAACACAGAATGTGCCATGCTTACTTTGCTCTACACTCCAGCTTATCCATAGTGATTTTCATTAATATTGTTTAATGTTGTTATCATCATTATGTCTTTACTATCTCATGGTTTTGTGAATTACTTATTTTCCCACATGAAGAACTTACAGTCAAAATCAGATCCGTTCACTAGATAAATTAAGAAAGAGGAAGAACTGGAACAGAAAAAAAAAAAAGGAGGGGAATCATAGAAACACAGAAGGATTTCAGAAAAAATTTAGAGGCAAAGGGCAGATTTCTGACAACTTACCACCTCCCACAACTGGAAATACGTGCTGCAACTCATTTTTGCTGAAAGTTTTCCAGAAGTGAACGTGGCTGGATTTAGTCATGAGTTAGAGTCTATCTGACTCTGATGTCCTTATGTTCCCTGCCCTTTTTACACCAAGTGACAATTCAGGGAAAGAACCAAGAAAAAATGAGCAATCTTATTTTGTTGTTTTGTTGTTTTTTTTTAAAAATCTCTGTATCTACTTTGGTTTTTTTGTTTGTTTGCATTTTAATTCACTGAACAAAAAGGATTTTTTTATATTATTATTCTTATCCTCATTTTGGAAGGAGATAGGGGGGAAGGGATACCATTTTTTAAATGCAAACCTTCACTGACAATAAGCCTTGTATTTCAAAATTGTAAGGTGTCCTCTTGGAAACCTGGTGAATTTTCAGCTAGGTGGAAAGTGTGCCTCTAAACAATTTCACCCTTCCCAATACAGATAGGGTAAATTATCCCATGATAAGCTTTTTTCTCACTGCTGTTTGTGGAGTGAACCTAAAGAACTAGTGATGTAATTTTTAGTTGGGTAAAGATGAGAAAAACCTTGACTTTTTGAAGTGAGGAATGAAGTGAGGTAACATAGGGGGAAGTGAATGAATAATGGTCTGGATGTCAGGAATTGCAAGTATGAAACTGCAGAACATAATTTTTTAGGAGCCTGAGAAAGCAAGCAAGTAGGAAGTATTTGAGAGGTGTTTTGATGGTCGACTGGGAAAGACTGACACAGGTTACCTGCACAGGAGCTCTCCAGGACTGCTGTCAACTCTGTTAGCATAGGGACTATCTGGATTTGCCAGTGCTTAAATGCTGGGCTAACCATTTTGCCAGTTTACAGGTGAAGAAACTGAGACAAAGCACTGTTACTTAACACACTATTCTCCTCAGCCAGATTTTACTGAGTATATTACCAGTATTTGTACACCAAAGTGATCTCTTCTTAAGAGAAAATTTTGCCAAAAGGATTATCTAGAAGGACTTAAAATAATATGGGGGAAGGCATTAAAATAGCCAGAGGCCTGGAAACCTGGAAATGTCTAAACTGTTAAGTTTCACTTTTATGCTGTCCCTTTGATGACTTCTGACAAGCTTTTGCCTGTCAGTACCTCCATTGCAGCAATGGTAAAATTGCATTTATAATGCTGTTAATGCACTTCTTTGAGAGAGCTGAGTTAATACAATGGGTTAGACTGTTTATCAGTGTGCCAAGCTATTTGTTTTGCAAGGATTTCTTACATTAATTTCACTGTCTGGCTTTCTAGGGAAGGACATGGCAGCAGTGCAGAGAACCTTAATGGCTCTAGGGAGTTTGGCAGTCACCAAGGATGATGGCTGCTACAAAGGGGATCCATCCTGGTTTCACAGGTAAAGTCCAAAGCACATCTGCTCAGAGCTTTTTTCCTCAGGAAGCTAGTAATATATGCTGTTAGGCTTTAAGGAAAATTATTGGTAAAAGAAGAGAAGAATCTTTCCAAAATTTCTTTGGGGAGGATTTTCTCTCTGGAGTCTGGAGGAGGGAAGCAAAGACCCAACCAGACAGTGACATTTTCTACCCTTCATTGGTTCTCAACTTTACCAGCATCACTGCTAGGCCCACATCTTACCTTATTTTGTCAACGTAAAGTTACACCAGGGCTGCTGGGGAAGAGCCCTCTGGGAACTGTGTAATGCAGCCTTTTCTCATGGAACGCCATCGTGCCACCTTATCTTTCCTTCCTGTGGGAGATGAGACAGTGTTACTGGTTCCAGGAGTAAGGAACATGTTGCCCATGGCTCCAGCTCTTGTTTCTGCCTGGAGGCACTGGTTTTGAATGAGAATGTTATGGGCTTTGTTGGTGTGGTTGTCTGTGTACTGGTGTGGGGACTCTACTGGATGAATGGCTTTTGGTAGTGCACGCAGGGTGGACTACAGCACCCTGCTCCAGACAGCTTTGTAGCTTATCTGTCTTGCTGCATGATGGGCCCACACTGATCACTGAAGAAGAGACATCATTTTCTTGTCCGCTGACATTATCCCTGACTCTTATTTCCTAGGAGAGCAATGATGCTTAGGAAATTCAGTCACCAGTTTTGATGACATTGATCTGTTTAGCAGCTTCAGCTAATCCTCTATATCCATTTTTGAAGAAAAAAGAATGAAAATGGCAGCAGCCATGCAGATATGTGTATCCTAAGGGTTACTGTCAGGAAAAGCATTCTTTTGCTTCACATCTGATAACAGACAGAAAGACTAATGAAGACAAGGCTGTCATGGATGTCTGCAAACCCCCATATAGTGACCCCTTTACCGAGCAAAGAAAAGGCATGAAGCCTCTTTCCATTTTTCATCAAAGATGATTTCAGTTCCTAGTCATCTTCTTTCTTGAGGACTACCACTTCTCTGTGAAGAGTTCTCTGTCTTGGCAAAGCTGTTTTATTTGCTCTAAAACTCCCTTTGTTTTGGAGAAGCAGGAACAGAAAGAAAAGGAAATCCTCCCACAATAAACCCTCCTGCCTCACAGGCATATTACTGACATAAGATTCTGCCATCCATGAGTACTTCTTGCACTGAAAGGTCTCAGGCATGTTAGCAAAAAGAGAGCTGGTTGCTTGTCTTCTGTTTCCTTTAATTTTTTGATGTCTAGGTGAGGCTCAGCAAAAGTAAAGCAAACTCCACTTGGTTTGTCTTAAACCTTGATCTAGTTTAACTGAAGCTAAGAGAGACTTGGATTTTAGGTGAAGTGCAAATTCCTATGCATTCTTTATATGAAATTAGTTTACCTTAATACAGGGCACAAACAGATCTGTATTTCTGGAATATAGTTGGGTTTAAAATTAGGTTCAAATCCAGTTACATGCTTTAATATAAACCAGACATGAAATTGCTATGACCCAGACAGGTTTATTTGTTTTATGTAACTAAAACAAAGTCCTACATGGAAAAAATAATTTTCACCCGGTCTCTTTTAATTTTGGGTGGGAACAGTTTTCATTGGCATAAATGCCATCACCTCCCTCCTCCCTTTGCTGTCTGTCCTGCCCATAATACTCAGATAGCCAATGCATATTTATTTCAACCCCTGATATTCCATTTTAGAGCCACTGCCTTAAGGAAAAGTGCTGTTATTTCTGTAAAAAAAACCCCATACTGCAGATCAGGAGCTGCATTCTGAGTAGCTTACCCATCCCTTCAGGCAGATCAAGCCCCCTCACTGTCACCCAGTGTTAGTCAGGAGTCAGGGCTTTCACACTGATTCTTAATCACCTTGAGTTAAATTGAAAGAGGTCAAGATTAAATGGAATAAGGGTATCTATGCAGGGATCTACAGTGATTAAGATACTCCCATACTTGAGCTAAGCCATTTAACTTTCCATTGCCAGTGTCTTCATACCCAGTCCCACCAGGCCTGATTTCCCCCTTCCTTGCAAGGTTCATGGCTGTCTATCTTGTGGCTCAGCAACCACAAGCACTGGTGCAAAGTTGGCACAAAAAGAAGTTACCAGATGTGGGGGGCTCAGTTTGGGTAAGGGTGATGCCAGGTGATGGCAGACAGGCCAAACAGAACTTGACATAATGTGAGGCACTGAAGAGACTAGTCTTGCCCTCACCTTTTTTTTTTTTACCACCTGAGTGAAGGCCATTTCCACCAACCTAAAAGCAAAACATAAGTACATGTTATTTGTAAGACTTTCATATACTAATTGCAGTGATTATGCTGGTAAAAACAACACTGTATGATCCAAACTCTATATGTAATGAAATTTTATTAACATATCCACACTTCCCTTTAGTCTCTCTATTTCTCCTTTGCAGTTCTCATTTATTTTTCCTGTTCAGAGTTACTTTTCAGCTTTCTGTGAGAGTTACTTTTCAGCTTTCTGTGAAATTACTTGATGACACAGCTGAAAATTCTAGAAGGAAAGAGAAAAAAACCCTAGAACATGTTCCTGGGATTTTAATTAAAATAAAGGCAGACAGTTAACCTAAGATTCAATTAGGTAATAGGAGTAGTTCAAAAAACATCCTTTTGTGGTGGAGATCCTGGCAGCAGTTCAGTGTGTATTCCGGAAAAGAAATTAAGCAGCAGTAAGAGGGGATTGCTTTCTGAGGTGCCTGCAGTTCTGCATGTCTCCCTTCTTCAAAACAGCATGCTTTCTGGCAAATGACTGTGATGAGCTACTATAAACCCTCTTACTAGCCTATAGTTAACACCAGGGACCCATTCTGAAAAATGACAGGTTTCCTCTGGATCTTTCTCACTGTTCTGCTTTGCTGGATTTTCATGCTGATGTGGGTTCTCCTCCTGCAATATGCTGAACATCCTGAGCCTAGAAAAGAGATTAAGTGCTTTTCTGGAGCTGAGTCAAGTTGCTCAGCACAGTACAGGACCAGACCCTCACAAAAAGCATCATGTTGATGGTTTCCAGTCATGGCATGCACCTGATCTAACATTGTTATCTAGAGGTGGGGAGAAAAAGGGAACTGAAAGTGATGCCATATTTCCAGGTGACCTGATCCCAGGACAGACACAGCAGGGAGAAAGATTGTACCTGTGTGGCAGTAGAGTCTGGTTGATTGAAGGTCTCCCTCCATCCAGGGCTATGCCAGTTCATATGGCCTATTTGGTAGCAACAGACTGGTCCTTCACCCTTGTAAATTACTTGTTTTCCCCGCTTTGTATAAATGAAAGATTGATCCAAGGCAGCAGAGTACAAACTTTAGCGTTGTTCTTTAACTGCCACTTTGGCCCTCAGTGCTATTTTCAGGGAAAAGAAGCTCCTTTTAAACTCCAACAAAGGCTCATTGATCTGAAGGGCTTTTGAGACCAGGGACACGAAACAAAAGCAGTCAGTATGTTGTGACAGAAGATTAAGGACTGTCATACAGTTAAGACACAGGTGCAAAGGGCAAAGTCTATTGCTTAGAAGAGAGAGATCTGGAAATGGTAACAGAGCAGTTGTTCTGTCCTGTGGGCAATCATAATCCACTCTGTGAAAATGAGCAAGTCACTTCTCTGTCCCTTTGTTTCTCTGGGTACATTCAGCTCTTATTTACTCCACCTATTTACTGCACAAACTGATTTGTACTGTTGTTCTAAATGGGTATCAACTTCTATTACAGCACAGGTAAGCTTCTCATTGATGAGATCCCATGGACTACAGCTGTTAAGAGCTATGGGGCTTAACACAAATTAACTCTATCATCTGTGTTATATAGAGTACTCCATAAATATTTTACCTATTGTAGCTTCTGGGCGAGTCTCTTGGGGTTCTGAAATAAGTGGTACAGTGAAAGTCTGAAGCATTGTAGGTTGGACTATACAGAATTACTTCTAACTGCAGGAAAGCAATTAGCCCAGCCAGTATTGTCCAGCCCATGGAATGGTGCAAATGAAATATTGCATCACAGGGGACACATCTGTTAACTTGAGCCAATTTCAGATTGCTTTTTGTGATCCTCTGTGTATATGAAAAATGATGGTATGTGTGTATTTTGCTTTTTTGTGTGTATCTGGACAGGAAAGCACAGCAGAATCGACGAGGATTTTCAGAAGAGCAGCTTCGTCAGGGACAGAATGTAATAGGCCTTCAGATGGGCAGCAACAAAGGAGCATCACAGTCGGGTATGACAGGCTATGGGATGCCAAGGCAGATTATCTAAAAGCATCTCTGTCTGTAGAGAAAAATACTCCTTTTACAGCATGGTCTGTTAAGAA
>VWZY01007449.1:225155-261358 GCA_013399075.1 Chloroceryle aenea | reverse complement strand
GGTGCACTCAATCCTGCTGTCTATGTCATTGATAACAATGTTAAACAAGACAGGCCCCAGTACGGACCCCTGAGGGACACCACTTGTCACTGCTCTCCATCTGGACTTTGAGCCATTGACCACTACCCTCTGGATGTGGCCATCCAGCCAATTCCTTATCCACTGAACAGTCCACCCATCAAATCCATAACTCTCCAACTTGGTAAGAAGTTGCGAGGGACAATGTCAAAGGCCTTGCAGGCCACAGGTCATCCCTTGTCCGCTGATGCAGTCACTCTGTGGTAGAAAGCCACTAGGTTTGTCAGGCAGGATTTCCCCTTAGTGAAGCTGTGCTGGCTGTCCTTGATCACCACATTGGGGGTAGGAGCTCAGCTTTCATCTGTGGTAGGTCATTAGTTCAGTGCAAAGTATAACACATAACTTCCCCCTAGCTATTACATTAGGTGTAATGTGAAAAGAATAGCAAATTTTCTTAATAAAAGCAAATAAGCTGATGAAGAAATCTGGGCTGATATCAAGACAAATGGCTACCATCAGAAATTTCAACTTTGTGAATGTGAAGAGCAAACATCTTCCCCTAACATAAACTAGAAAGTTATAGCCACAGCAGACGTAATGGCTGGACAAGAGAAGCTGGAAGAACTGCCTTGCAGGTAAGAGGTCTGAAAGTCTGATCCCTCTACCCCACACCACCTGCATGGAAGACACAGACTGCAGGAGCTGCACCTGAGATTGGTGACCTGAGTCTTCTCTCTCCATTTGGCTACAGAATGCCATTCTGTATGTCTAGAAACACCATCTGTAAGTGACATGTGCCCATTGCATTCCCAGGGTTTTTTCTGTATCTGTGATGCCACACGGCAGCATCCCCTTCCCCCTTTGTCTGTCATATTTTCTCCCTGACCTTACATCCAGAAGAGGTGACCTGGGCAAATTCAGGTCACAGCCATTAGCACAGCTGACTCAGAAGAGCAGACGGACCTAGTACTGGTCAGAGCAGCAATCCATCTAGCCTGGTGCTCTGCCTCTGGCAGTGGGAAAAGAGGAAGCTTAGAGAGGGCACTTGATCCCAGCCGCTTTCTGCAGTCCCTGCCCTTCTTTTCCATTAATATCTGAGGTTGTTACTATAGGGTGCATCACAGCAGAAGAAAGACCATGCCCCAATTAATTGTTGTCTCATCAAATGATAAGTGCTTTCATTAGGTTTAGTGTTCTAACAGCCTCACTGAAATTATAGAAAGTATTGTGTGCTTGCATAGAAAAAAAAAAAAAAAAGTAATTAATTTTAACAGACCTTATTAGCAACATCAGCTAAGTGCTCCAGGAGAGAAAATCTATACCCTATGACTGCAGACACAGGATCTGATTAGTGTGGTGACAACAACAAAAGGGCTGATTCCCCATGATCTTGGTTTTGGTACCCCCTCCCCAAGTTCACAACAGATTCTTTCATTACCCTAAACCATCAGGCCAGTCTAGCAGTTAATATCTGACAGCACATGTTTCAAAGTACGTATTTCATTCTGTGGGTTAAACTTTTCCTTCCATATTCCCATCTGATAGATACAGAGGTATTAATGTTATTACTAATTAAATATTAATACACTCTGGTCTACTAATGTTCTCCTGTTAAAGCATCCTTACTACTAAATTTAAAAGTATCTTAAGCTATTAAGTAAATAAATATAGTGCAAGGCTAGTTTAGTAATCAAGCTAGTAGGAAACATCATCTTTTCTTACATCAACAAAAAAGTATTTAAATTTTCTTCTACTGCATCAAATCCACTTATGCAGGTCTCCCAGAAGCCTAATTAATTTCTATGACAACCTTCTGCATTATTACTACTAAAAGCCTTGCTATACATTAGAATAGAGGCATACAGGAACTTTGAATGTGTACTGGAGTGTATGGTGTAAGTGCTTGGGAGGGGTGTGCATGTATTTCCTCTTCTACCTATTGGGCTCTCTAGTACTCAGGGGAGGGTTCTCTCTGCAGCTATGAACAACATCTCACTTAAGGCTGGTCCACAAGGTTTATAGGCAGCAGTGTCTTACCTTAGCTCATACTTGATGTCAAACTGCTGCCTATAACCCAGATAAAATATTTTTGTGAGAAAATGCTTTAACTATCCTCCTCACCAACAGCTGTACCAGAGAAAGCCCCATCATAGAAGGCTGGATCAGAAATACCTTAAATATTGCTGCCCTTGTGCTTCAGTTTGCTATCCCTGTAGAAATGTGAATGACGTTTATCTGCCTTCATGAAGGTTTTGTGATCATGGCCTCGTAATGGACAATTGCTTACTAACTTCATCATTAAGGTGACATATAATGTCCTTCTGAAAGGATGGCATACAGGTAAGTGAGCAAGAACCACATATATGAACATGGAATCCAAGGGTATCCTCATTTATAAGGAATGCAGAATGAAAATACAATCAACAGAAAGTCAATACACAGTTCAGCCAGTTAAACTGGAGATTGAAGACTGTTAGGCTAACATTACATGACATGTTCAAAATGAAAACTAATCAGGGTGCATGAAGAGGCTTCACTCTTCAGCAAAGTTGTCTGTAGCATCACATTTCAATATTCCTCTGCTGAGCAGCATCCCCTGTGCTCATCAGGGATTGTGAGGAGAAGGTGCTGCTGGCAACAACAGGCATCAAAAAACTCTTCCCTGCTGACAGCATGGGCTGCTTGCACTCCAGCCACAGCACATTCAGACCAAGCTGACTTGTTTTGCTAACTACTTAGGCCAAATCAGAGCCACCAGGGAGGAAGGGTGAGGACTCAGGACATATGAGTTTCATTTCTATGTCTGTAATCGATTGCATTTGGCTCTGGCTTCATTATTTTTGATGCTTTTCTTAGGAGAAAGCAGGGCTAGTGCTCATTCAATAATGATGGCTTGAATGGCCTGGGCATTAATAGGATCTGTGATACAGTAATGTCTCCCAACTAGAAATAAGCTTTAAATATCTTGAGAAAGGAACCAAGCACCTCTATATGAAAGATACTCAGACATTGACTCAGACATTGGCCTTTCTGTGGCTGCCATGGTGGTTCCTGAGCCAGGGAGTGAGGAGCCACCAAGGCTGCAGATGAGAGCGTGTACACAGATCTTCCTCCAGATATTTTGTCTTCTATAAACTTTAAAAGAAACGTAAGAGCTTTGTAATGCATGCATAAGCTACTAAGCCAAATAACCTGTGACACCCTAAATTTAGGGCAATCCCCAAATATATGTGGAGAGAGTTGGATATTTTTGTCATGATGTGTTTTGTGCACAGTATGCTCTTGACTGGAAACACAGGTTTTTCCTGTCTGTGGAGCTTGCTGTCCTGCAGAAAAGCCAAGTGTCAGGGGCATGGAGACAGCATAAACCACTGCTAGGAAAACATGTGCAGGCAGACACCTGTTCCCACTCTAGCAAACAGATTAACCTGTTTAAACTTTACTGAGGTTGTTCTTCCCACTTGAATCTTCAAAATAACATCAACTCAGTTATGTGACTAAGCTCAAGCAATAGAAAATAATGAGAAAATACTGGAGGGGGAGGGATGGAAAAAAGATATTAACTATTACTACAGGAAGAAAATTCCAGTCTTGGATGGAAGGAAATTATTCTACACTCATCATGCGGCGTTCACGTGACAACACAGTGCACAATGCTGTGACATTCAAGTAAAGTTATAATGCCATTTCTCAGATGCAGAAATACATTTGTCTGTAGTCCTATTTGATTTATAAAGGAAATTAGAGAGATGACCTTTTGCCTTAATAAAATCTCTGTTAAATGGTTCACTTTGGTAGAAGCATTATTGTGTTATTGGGCAGGAGTAAATCCTATACTCTAGTGAGTCAGTGCTCTGCAGACCATATGGCAGGTTTAATGCTTATGTCTAGGTTCAGAAGTGATGTCCATAAGTGCAATAGCAGGTTCTGCTCTGGTCTGCGAATCTGCAGGGCCAGGCTCGTGTGGCATGGGGAGATGTGGTGCTAGAAGGAAAGAGTGGGCACCCCCCAGGCATGTGGCTCGCAGGCGCCTGAAGAAGCACAATGAGTCCAAGACAGACTGATGACTTCTGCGTAGTACCAAACTGGATTTTAAGAAAAGGTATGCATCATTATCCTGTCAAAAAAGATGTGAGGTGGATGAAAGCTTTTGTGATGCACAAAAATCAGCTGAATGCTCTGTTTCTCTTATTTCTTGTGACGGCACAGAAAAAGAGAAGGACGAAAATGAGCAGGGATTGGTTTTAGGAGCAGGTTTTGCATTAGTGCTATTATGAGTCAACACTTCATTTGAAGTTTCTGTGTATTAGCTCCCACACATAATGTAGATGGAATGGTAGTTCTGCTGCTTCCACCTCCTTCTAACACGCAACTCCAGAGATGTTGTTTTGACCAGGTTCCTAAACCTGGCTGGTAGGTTCTAGGCCAGAATGCCTCCCCGCATTGATGTGTCTTAACACCTGCAGAGCTGCTGAGCACCTAACCTGGATTTTGGGGTTTTGGCTCTTGGTAAAAGGGGGACAGAAACACCATCTAGCAGGAAAAGAGTCACATTAGTGCAGATCTGGCTCTAAAGTGCTTGGGTACCATGGCAACATTGGTTTTCCAAAGTGAATAGAAAAAGCTTTTAATGCAAGAAGGGAAAAAAACCACCTTCAGGTAGGAGTTTGGAAGGTGCAAGTGGGTTATCAAGGGAATTTATGCAAGTGCCAGGGGTGATCATCATCTCCTGACATACTCTGAAGAGACCTTTTCCCCTGCTCTGCCATGACAGCTCAGATAAATCAAGCACTGTGCCGCAGTTGTGATAGTGGTGTTAAATCAAAGCAGTATTTCTTGGATCCTGCCTAACTAAAACAGGATATATCCTCAAAACTTGGATACATAATTAATGGTTGAACTTGATGATCTATGGGTTTTTTCCAGCCTAAATGATTGTTATGATTTTATGAAGGTGAATTACAGCTGGGTCCCCACACAAGTAGCAGCTGGAGAAGGTTTTGCTAGTGAAAAGCAAGAATCTTGAGCTGAATCCAGGTGGATCTGATTTCCAGATTGCATGAAGGAAGTGCAGTGAGAGGTTGAGGCCTTGCCCGAGGAAAGCTAAGGTCAGGTAGGTAAAACTGAGGCTCATGTGCGTAAATGTGCTTTACTTTTTTGCTGTGGGTGTTTCTGCTCTGAGACAGGGTACCTAAAATGCCTCACAGGGTAGGCAGGAGCTGCTGGACATGTAGTAAAGCAGTTATTAATCCTTCTTGGTTGTTTGTTACTAAGTGCATTTTATTGCTGGATGTTGGTGGAGCTGTTACTAACCAGGGACAGTGTGGCCACAGCTGAAAGTGAACTGTGTAGGAGTGTGGCTGTATGAAGGCACCTGTCTTATAAGTGTATGTGGCCCTCCCAAGGGCTGCTGGGGGCAGAGGACAGCTGCCTCCCTTGGAAAAGACTCCCCATGGAGATGTGCTGTCAACTGTAAAGGTTAATGTAGTGAGTTTTAAGGAATATACCTGTAGTTCTTAAATCCTAGGAATTATTTTTTCAGAGTTCTGTGCATTCAGTTTTGTTCTCTATCTTTTGTATTAAAGAGCTACTCTAGGATTTTGTTAGTGTCATTAAAAAGCATTTCTGTTTTGGTCAAAAATGACCTGTATTGTAGTGTGTGTTTTGTAAGAGATTTATTTTGCCTTGGAAGTCTTGTTTAAAAGCCAAAAGCTATTTTCTTTCCCTGTTGTTAAATGTTTAATTATGTGAATCTTTTCCCCCAGAAGTACTACTATGATATGAGATGTTTTATGAGATGTAAACACAATGTCTAGAACTGAGATGATTTTTGTGTGTGTGTTAATAAGTCAAGCTAGTGTCATAATCTTGCAAGAGAAAATATGAAGAAAAGTATTATGTGGAGGTGATTGTTGTGGTGAGTTTCTATGTTTTCTGGATGCAAAGCAGATGTAACCAGTTGAGTCAAAGTAGAAAAAAAGAGTGTTTACAATAATTGGCTATTCTGCTTTTTTTTCCTGTTACTTTTCTATTTCTTTCTATATACTTGGTGTAGGATGAGATTATTATTTACAGTCAGATTCAGCATTCTCTGTATTCTGTAAAATGAATCTACGAATGATTAAACAACTTTGTGCTGTTTGGTTTTCAAGGGGGAGTTGTGAAAGAAAAGCAAGCCATAGCATTGCCCTATCACTGAAATAGGCTGCATGAGTGAACCTCACATTGGCAGAATATGTTCCGTATTTAAAATGTCTGTCTCTGTGTAATATGATGAGTCCCTTAAGAACTACCTTCTGCAGTTGCTCTGTGAATTGCACTCCCACTGGAGTCAAGTACATCCAGGCAAATTGGATTATTAGCTGGAGATAAATGGGTCCAGGGAGCACTTAACTGAAGGAGTGATGATGCTCCTGCCCTTCAACAAAGTATAAATGCTGTCTCTTGGAAAAGGAGGAAGGAGGTTTCGGTTCTGAACATTGTCTGCTTTCTTTAAGAGGTTGTGTAATAGCTATAATGGGATGAATCATACACCTTAGTATTCATCTAGAATTAATCTTTAGCTTAGAAAACAAATTTCAGAAACTGTTATCTTCTGTGTAGTAATTTGGAAATAAAAGGAGTGATTTAGCTTTCTGTTTAGGGGAAATCTTCTTAAAATGGTATTGTTAGTTTAGTCTGTACTGTAGGTATAACACATGTGACTAAAGCCAGCCGAGAAGAGTTAGTGTGCCTTAAACTTCAAAGAAAATGGAAGATGGAAATAGCTGGATTTCTTTGTTCGTGCGCAGTGCCATGGTGGTGGGATGTGAGCTCCTAACAGAGCACTGTGTGGTCAGAGAAGTCCACAGGGAACTGAACTGCAATGGTCATGACTGGCATAAGTGGGGGATGATGCATACAACACCCTCTAACAGAGAGAGAAAAGAAAGGTGTGTGTGTATATATATTTTTTTTTTTATTTATGGACCCCTTATTTAAAACTGAAAAGAGGGATGGGGGTGGGGGGAAGAAGGAATACAGTTGGATAGAAAAGAAAAACTAAACCCATACCTTTCCTACTTGCTTCGAAGTTGCCTGTTTAATACATGTGGTGGGACTTTAGGGAAAAGCACAAATTAGACTAGTAAATTAGAAAAATAGTTAGGTGAACCCCTTAAAATAACCCATGAAATAAATGGAAATATGGACAGAATGAAAGTTGTTTTCAGAAAAAAAAAAACTACAGTGGGAGGGATCTGTAGGAGAGGGAACCAGCTGCTCTATAGAAACAGGAGAATCCCCTTTGTTTGGGAGGAGGAGGAGGAGATAGACTTAATATCATCAATGTCACTCCTCCTGTCATCACAGGTCACCAAGGGCTTTGATTTTTACTTGCCTCTTTGGTCAATGTATGTATATTCTCAGTTAATATTTCTAATTTAAACCTGTGTATAGCAAGTGAAGGTGAAAGTCCTGTCATCTTGGCTGGGAACAGGGAAGGCAGATCTTTATTGACATTAATGGAAAGCTGGTCACAGCAGAGACTGGTAAGGTACATTGCTTAAAGAGAACTGACACTTGCTCGTTTACTTGGCTGTCTAAAAATAAGATTGAATGCCCAGAAAAATGCTCATGCTCTCTCCAAAACCTCACCTCTATGCAGGCAAAGCTGCTGTATTGGGATAAGCTGTTCCTGTGTCTGGTGGGAGCTATTGATCTGAAGAAACTAAAAACAGTGTTCCCACTGAAGTTTTTTATATTGAAATCGATGAGTGCTTATCCATTGGAAGAAAACCAGGACCTCCAAAAGAACAGGATTTTTTAATTATTCTTTTTTACTCCTTGGAGTGAGGAAAATTAAATCCAAAGACAGGTCTTCATAGACTGTTACTTATGAGATGAACCCTTGTAACTTCACTTTGCACTTTGAGATAAAGGCTGTGGCTGAAGCAAGTTCAGAAATTTGGTCTCTTGAACAGGATCCAAGCAATGGGATTGGTTAAGCGTAAGCATGGAAGGGTAGCAGGGCCCTCAGAGCTGCCTCTCGGTAATGGTTCTGGAGGAGAAATATTGACAGCCCTGCATGTCACTTGCAGGATTGAGAGCCAAGGCACCATGAGGCTGCATAGGCTCCTAAGCCTGTCCACACAGAAGTGTAGGCTTTTTTTGTTGTGTGTTTGGTGGCCAGAAAGTAAAAACTTCTAGGAGAGTGGCTCCACCAGCATCTCAGATGATCCATCCTAAATTATCTCTCCTTTCCTTTGATTAGTGAAACACTATGAGGAATTCATTTCACCTGATAAAGTAAATCCACTATAAGCCTGGACAGGCAAAAGGTAGGAAGGTGACCAGCAAGCATGGAAGTGGATATAGAGAGCTCCCTGTATCCGAAGGTCAAGGTGCACAGACATTCAGCTTTGCTCTGTTACACCGAATAAGTTCTGACCAATACTGACATTACACAAAGGATTTGGTGTTAGGAGCTTGACCTGTGCTTTCCTAAAAACAGAGGATACTGAAATTTTGCTGCAGTACACAAGTGTAGCTTATGTGGACAGTCGTCTTTGCTATGCTCTGTACTGGTGCATGCGTGATCAGCTTCTTTTTGCTACAATATCCTTCTGCTCCTCAAGTACTGATCCTTAAACAAATCTCAGGTGACTTCCTCAGTTTGGCAAATTGCTGATAAGACTCTTTTTTTTCCCCCATGGTCTTGATTATTTTAATTTTTTAATTAGTTTAATTTTACCTTTTGTGAGGTGATTTGCTCTACCACTGGGAAAGTTGAACCTCCTTGAAAGAATATGGAGTAGGGCCTGCACGGAGAAAAATACAGGATCCAAATCCCAGATGGAACATTTGTCCACAGAGTTGGCTCAAGGGGTGTTACTGTGAGATGTCAATAAATGGAGCTGGATAATGTCATGGTGTTGCAGGAAGGTTTACAAGCTCTTTGAGTTGCATCTGTATGGAGACCCAAGGGCTAGAAAGATGCTTCTCTCTGATGAACTTTCACACAGCCAACACACAAGGTAAAAATAAAACAAAAAATACCCCAAACCCTCAGGTGTAGTTCAAACTATGGTAACAGGATTTTAAGTCAGAGCCCTCTGATGATATCACAAATGGAGTGGACAGAGCCGTAGCTCCCTCCTGTTAACAGCTGTTCAGTTCTTGCAGTTTCATCATGTGGCAGTGAATGTGTAAGGACACTGCCACATGCAGTTCATGGCTGTATTCAACCCTTTGAAGTCCTGCTGTCCTAACCAACATACAAACAGCAATCTCTGTAATGCAGAACCTAGAAGCAGGTAGAAGAAATAAATGCAGTTTAAGTGGATCATAGTAGCAAGTTTTGTGTTTAGACTGGTTTTTGTTTCCATTGGTCCAGTTCCTCTTAACTTCTGCCTATTATTTCACTGCACTCAGTCCAAGGACACAAGCAGATGATAAACACTTTTGAGCTGGTGATCAACCCCTAATGGAGCTTGTCACAACTGAAATAGAGTGAGTACTGCAAGTGCTCAAAGAAGTCAAAGTGACAGGGGACTGCAATGACTTAGAACATCGGGCGCATCTCTAAAAAAAGTTTGGACAGGGGACCATGTGATTTGGTGAGCAGGAGTCAGTACAGTTCTTGGTTGGTTGTGTTCATGGTTAACAATTCTCACTATTCGGCCATCTCAACTGGATTGTCTGTGCTTGTGTGTGGTTTTTATCCTGAATACCAGATTTTCTTTGTGAGTTTTTTTCATTGCACTGTCCTGCCTCTGCCAGGCTTAAACTTTTCTTTGTCTTGGTGAGGAGCCTGCCAATGACAGAGCTGTGTAATTCAAACACTAAAAAATCATTTGTTTACATTTTTGATTGTTGCATTAACTGAACTGACTTCCTGTTGTCCCTCCCTGACAAGTATGTTGTTTCAGTTCTTACTGAATTAACCTCTGTAGGTCTTTTGGGTACTCCACTTACAACTTTCGGTGGATGAGAGACCACAACAGCAGTTTCAGTCACTTCTAGGAGGTGGAATTCCCTTGATTGCCTTAGCATTTTATAGGGAGATTTGTTTGTGGCAAACACTGGAGCTAGGCTGGCGTGAGGCTTATGGAGACCTTGGGTACCATGTTTTCTGGGAGAGGGACTGCAGTCCTGCATTCATGGGTGAGATACCTTTGATTTGCTTGCACTTAACAGTAGCCTCATTGCAGGTGGGCATCCATTATGGCAACTGACTGCTATGAAAGTGTGGGAAGAAAGATGTTTTCCTGTTTCTTTCCACGTGGCACCTAGGGTTTGATGATAGAGGATGGGGCGTCCATTAATCATAGCAGCTTCTGGGAGTCTTATCCTCATGGACAAATGTTTTTGGACAGCACTGCTTATAAGCTGAACGCTTGAACTCAGAAACTTCATTTTAGCTCACTTTCAACAGTGCACCAATTAAGGACCAGGTCACCAAGTGAAGTCTGATTTGCAGGGAGAAGCACAGACACATTCATCAGCAAGATTAAGTGCTCTGACCTGGCTTGTCAAAAACTCTTCTCAGGCCTGAGCTATCCAAGCACCCATGACCAAGCATTCTGCTAGATGGGAGTTTGCACATCAGCACATCTCCTCACTTGCTACAAACATTGCTTTTGTTTGGCTGAAGTGCTGCTGTGACTTTACTTCTGTAGAGGGTGTTATCATTGGCTTCAGTGCTATTCAGCTGGATTTGCCTTGTTATTGTAGAAACTCTATCTTTTTAATGTATTTTTTCTTTGGAAATGAAGCATGTTTCCTAGTACTGAGATTGTCCTCCCAAGACATATTTAATCCTCCAGTATGATTCATGTACGCATCACTATTACTTGTCGTGCTCCCTGCCATACATAGCTGCCCAGCTTCATAAAAGCAAGAGAGAAATTGAGAGTAAAATTAGTGTTCCCAATAAGAGGCGAGTGGTGCAAGACCATTAACTGATGGAATAGCAGGTCTTGTCTGTCCTTCAAATGCCACAGACTGATAAATGGGTGCTGTGCCCAAAAGATGCGCTCAGTTGGCCTTTTTATTTTAATTTAAATTGATGAGGATACAAACAACCAAACTGTTCTCAGCCTGAATAGGAGAGGCAAAATAGCTCTATCTGTGCTTGGGGGAAGCTGCTTCATTTCAGATAGTATGTTCTGTCAATGGCAGCTATGTGTTGTGTCTGGATCTTGGAAGAGAGGTCAGCTGCCTGTAATTTCCAAGATAGCTTTGTCTGTTGGAAACTATTTTGTTACATCAGAGGCCTCTAGTGCATTGTCAAGCATTGTCAGGAATCAGAAATTAAGTAAGAGTTCAAGGGGAAGAAAAATAAGTGGAAATACTGTGATTCAAAGCTACATCTCCAGATGACAGGGAACTTGAAGGCAATCAGAATGGTATTCATTCAGTAGAGGAAGAGAAAGAGGTTCAAAGTTGATACTGAAATGTATGTTAGCAGTTAGTTAATAATTTAGTATTTACTAATCAATTTCCACACACTTCCATACTTTGGTAAAAGCATCATTTTAACTTGCTCACAATTTCAACCTCCTAATAACTCAAGAAACAGCTGTTTTTGTGCTGGTTCTGTCTCCTGTGATGGAAGAGATGCATTGAAAATGTGAATGATTCCCATATGTGTATACAGATCCTTTGAGACTATTAATACTGTACTGGCTACTATTAGTACGTGCTTATCAAAGGTACAGGTATTTGACCTTCTCTATGTTCAACATGAAGCTGAATTACAAACTGAGGGGCAACAGCTAGGTTATTGGGAAGGACAGCCAAAGTCTTTTTCTCATCCATTGGAAGTAATCTTGGCTGTAATTTGAAGAAATTATTCAAGGGACAAAGCATGCCATCATACAGTGTTAATCTGTGTCAGCTCTGCGAGGTGATTGACTTAAGAATCTTTACGAATGACTTCTGAAATGTTCTCATAAATCACCACTAAAACCTGTGTTTAGTTTTCACAGGCACATTAAGACCTGTGCTTTAGGTGAGTTTTGATTAAACGTAAACAGATAGAAGCAATATGCAAGAAAATTCTTATAGGTATTAAATCCAGGTTTTAGTAGAATTAACTTTGCATGTGCATGGACTCTTCTCCCATGCTTTTGTGAGGCTTGTTAGACAGTTCTGCTTAGCAATGGGAGTTCCTGAAATATAAGAGAACCATCAATTTTAGTGTTCAGTTTGGGAAAAACACCATGCTGAGGATGGTAGCCCTCTAGACTACCCTGACATGTTAGTGGGTTGATGCTGGCAAGCTGGTTCTAGACTCCAGTCAGTTAAAGGAACAAGAAAGACTGCCTCTGAACTGATCATCAAGGCAGCTTTGGTCAGAAGAGAAAGATTTCTACTACACAGAGATGATTTTGTAGACGATAGGCTTGATAAATAAGAAAATTGCCTCACATCTGTACTCAGTGGTGAAAGTGTGAGTCTGTTTTTTGATACTTTTCTGTCACCATTGTGCATAGACTGAGCCTAGAAAACAAACTTGGATCTATGTGCCTAACTTCTAGACAGCCGAAGATAGGTGAGATGAATCCTACCTCTCTCCAACCACAGAACTAGGTTTGTGCAGTGCAGTACAAGGTTTTTTTTCCAGCGAGTTGAATCACTTCTATTCCAGCTTCCTCCTGTAATATAGGCAGACAGCTGTGTCTCAAGGCTGTCACAAATCTGCTGCAGCACTCCCCTTAACCAGGCATGCAGTGGCCTGGGTGGGTCACAGATTAAACCACCAGGATGCTGCTGGTTATGTCTGTGTCTTGGAGAGAGAGAAAACAGAAAATCAGGTCGCCAGACAGATATGCATGAGGAAAACACAGCCCCTAAGACAGAATGATGCAAGTAAAACCAAGCGTCACTGTCATTGTGTGAATAAACTGAGAAGTCTGTGATTTGGGTCAGTGGGTTTTGTAGTACTAGGAAAACACAAGTAGGTGGAACTTGTGATGACAAGAGCAAGAAAATAGGATGCTCCTGAAACTAACCAGTCTAGGCATTATGTTGATTTGGGTCAGAAAGAGGTAAGAGATGGGCTTTGATATGCATTACCTGCAAGAGATAAAATCAAGCTGCTTAATACCAGTTCATGCATACCAAGTAATGGCATAAAGCCAGTGGCCCTTTCAGGTGGATCTACATTCCTCCACAGAGCTCAGAAACAGAATACTTGGCTCATACCAACTTTTCCAGCTGACCTGCAATCAGTGGTGTCCGTCAGGGGAAACAGAGACAAGATGCCTATAGTTTGCATTGGCTTCAGATTTTTCTTTTTAATCTTCAGACTTTTTTATATAGGTAACATGCAATTAATGAAATGGAAGGAAAAAGCAGTATTTACTTTCATAAGATTATTTTATTTCTAATGTGTTCCATGTTTTATTTCAGTTTGCCAACTTTATTCATAGCTTCATGTGGAAACAGAATGCACTTATCTTGAAAACAACCTCAAAATCTAATTTTCCTTTGTAAAAGGAGGGAAGGGGGAAGTAAGTACCAGGTATTGCAACATGGGTATGGGTTAGCTGTGGTTGTCAGCCAAAGTCTCACCCAGCTGCTCAATCCCTCCCTCCCCTCCTCAGCAGAATAGGGTGAGAGAATGGGAAGAACAGGAAGGAGAGAAAAAATAATGGTCTGGGAGGAAGACAATGAAATTACTTGCCAGTCACTGTCACAGGCAAACCAGACTCAGCTTGGTGAAAACTGGCTAACATTTTAATGTTAACTGGCAATAAATTAACTACTAATTTGGGCTGTGGGAAACAAAAAGGCAAACACTGATGTAACACTGTTCCTCCCCCCTTTCTCAGGCTCAACTTCATTTCTTCACTCGCCACTCCTACTTACCCATCCCCCTCCACCTCCTAAACCCAGAGTAGCACAGTGGGGACAGGGACTTATGGTTAGTATAAATGGTTTCTTTCTGCTGCTCCTTCTTTCTCACTCTTTTTCCTCTGCTCCAGCATGTGCTTTCTATGGGCAGCAGTCCTTCAGCAATATCCATCTGTTCTAGTGTGGCCTTCTCCACTTGGAGGACTCCATAATTTTATTTTTTCCTTCACTTATTTTTTTCATACAAGTGACCCATATGCACCTTAGGTATGTGAAAGGTGCACAGTAATGTTATTTATCTCATTGAAGGAATGATAATAACTTCCACCTCAGCTTTCTGCATAATATAGAGAAAATAGCATATAATCTCTCTTACTAGGTTTAAAGCACACATTTAATACTGTACCTTTTGACTGAGTCTTGTTGCTACTTCAGTAACAAACCCCATAGTTATTTTTGTCTTCTCAGCAGAAAATATGTGAAATTAAACAGCTAAAGAAGAGTGAAGTCTGGAGATAATTGTGCTTCCTCAGAGCACAACTTATTCAATACACAGGCAAAAGACTTGGATACTGACAAGGGTAAGGCACTGTTATCTACAATGCTCTTTTAATCTGTGGACCAGCTCCTGAAATGCCATTTGTATCATAGTAACTCCCTGTGCAGAGGATAGTGGAAGGTTTTTGTGAATTATGTGAACACTCTGAGACTACAGTGGTCCCCCCAAAATTAAGTGTAATTAAAAAAAAAAAAAGTGGGATTTGAAAGCAATGACATATAGTGATATGGAGTTAATTAATAGATTTTCCCATTCTACTAAAGCATTAATAAGGTCCAAAGCTTGAAATCTCACTTATATTGTTGGAATACATTGCAGTTCTACAACAAATAACAGTGACTGATGACATAAATATTGTGTTCCAGGGCATGAGCCTAAGACTGATACACAGACAAGAAATATTTTAGCTTACATTATCTAACTCATGCATTTTTTGTCTTTTAGTTGAAGTCATCTATTGCTTCTTACAATGATGGAATGTACATTGCACATGGAGCTCACCTGTTGTAAGGTCTGGATCTATGTTTTTTTATCCTATACCTCTACTATTATGTTGCTAATGTTTTTGTGATTGTTAGTCTAGGTTTAATATCTTCAAAGAAAAACTAGCAGAATGTGTATTTTTTAAAATAAAAAGTTGACATTACTCCAGGGTCATTTCTGAAGTTGACCTAAAGAAGGTCTGGAGATTGTTAATCACTTAAAAGACAGCTTTCTAGTTAGCATCCATTGAGGAAAGGACTGGTTTACATCCTCTATTAATATTTAATTACCAAAGAAAGTAAGATGGAACTGTTATGATACAAGCAACTTCCTGCATCTGGTTGTAGAACGGATTTGCAGTTTGAAGCCTGGTCTGTTTTAACAAGACAAAATACGTTGCCTGGAGCAGCTTATTTTTCAGTTACAATAAAATAACCTTATTTGAGTGTTCAAAAGGTGGATTACAAAATTATAGAAAAGAGTCAAAAATGCTCTTCTTGGTTTGCAGTGGTTATCTGCTATTTGTAGCACTCTTAAGGTGCTTAAATTTATTTTCTTTCTTCCAGTTGCATGATTTTGTGCTCATATTTACATTTTTCCTGCTGATTTTGTGAAGTTTTAATGATATATAGATTTTAGCACTGTGATCATCTTTTTACAAATTGGAGTCTATTTCAGCTTAAAAAGACTATGAAAAGTCTATTTATTCAGTCTGACTTTGACGTCTAAAGTTACTTGATAGCATCCTTCTAATATTCACAAAAGAGCAACAGGGCAGATGAAATTACAATTGGAAACTCATCAAAGTAAATTGATGCCTCTCTTGGTCCTGTTAGCTGTCCTCAGCTTCAGAATTAGGAGTAGTGCCTGGGAAAAGGTTCAAAGCTCTCTTTCAGCTGGGGAAAGCAATAAAATTAATTCTGCTGGAATGGATGAAAAAAATGGACACCCAGCCCCTAAACCTGAAGATGAGCTAAATGTAAGTAGGTGACCTAAGCATTTGTGATTTCCTAGACTTACTGACACTATTTAATCTCTTATGATCTAATTATCAAGTATTAAACTTAGCCCAGATGATGTGTTATAACTTTGTTTTATAAGTTAATCTTTAAATGTCAACATATGTTTGTATTTGCTAGTAACACGTATTTTCAGACAACTGAAATGATGGGAACATCAGTGTGACAATATGAAAAGTTTATATTGGTGTCGTGGAAGCATGTTTTTCCAAAGAGAAATTAATTTTAGTCAGGGAAGGCAATTTTAAAGTAGGTGAAGTGCTTTGCTTTCCACTGAGAAGACACTGAAGGGGATTATTCACATGACAAAGAAGTGATTAAATAATTTAGCGTCTGGTGATAGGCAAATTACAATTTCATCTGGAAACTAATTATAGAAAAACTAAAGTGCATTATAGAGGAAAGCTAACTTAAGAGTTGTGATCACTATTGAGGGAATGGAACAGATTATCTTTGCCTTTGGTTTTGGTACCATAAAGTGTTTATGGTAAACTATATTTTTTTAGAATAAGGGTAGAAATGCAGTAGGTTCAAGGAGGGCATTAGTTGTTTCCACTGCATACTTAATAGTCCAGTGATGCCAGTCTTGAACAGTCTTTAACAATCCTTGACAGAAACTTTCTATCTCTTTTTATAAATAAATCTGTCTAGTTAGATCTAGAGCTACAAAAAGGCATGACATGTGAAAGCTTCAAGATAAAATATTCTTGGGGGAAGACTGACGAAAACAGCAACTGTCCTCACTGATTCGTATTGGCTCAAACTCCAAATGTCACAACAGAGCATTCATTGGGCTGTCTCAAGCTGTCCTACTGAATGCTTGAGTCTATAAGGGAACTTTACATGGCAGATCAGAGGATTAGCCAAATAGGAAACTTGGGTTTCATCGTTACACAGAATTGGACTCAACTGGGTTTTTAGAACATACAGAAGACAGGCGAATGGAGCCCTTCTTGAGAACATGCAAAACAAGTGCACTTAACTACCTAGATGCGTGTCTGAAATTTTTCAGTTCAGTGTTTGAATGTTCCTCATTTTGTTTGAGGAAACTGTAAAGTGTACTACCAGGGCTTGTTACTCGTTTTTCTTTCCATCTCAGAACATCCTCTACTCTAAAGTCAAAGGTTGCCAGCCATTGTATTTGACTACAGGACTGACAGGACGTCTGTGATGGTGCTGTTTATGTCCTCCGTGAGGATACACAGAGCTCTCTCATTGAAGGCATGGTTCCACTGAGTTTTAAGTATCTCCAGGGGTGGAGATTTCATGACCTCTCTAGGCTCAGGTGCATGACCTTCATGGTTAAAGTAATTTTTGTTTGGTTTTGTGGTGGTGATTTTTTTGTTTTTGTTTTGTTTTGTTTTTTTTTCCTGCTCCTGCAAATGCAGAAATGGTCAAATAGTAGTCTTTTGTACCTAGGTGAATATGGTCAGGAGATATTTTGAATCTAGCTTTAGAATAATATGAGACTGTGGTTCAAAATAAACTGCCAAGGGGATGGATATCCAGGTGATGACCTTCTCCAGTCCCATCCCAGCAGTACCTGTGCTGTGTTGTCCTGTTCACTAGAGGGCACTTCACAGAGACATACAGAAGGAAGCTGTCCATACCCCTATTCCTCCTGAAAGGAAACAGAGCTTGCTGCTCTTTTTTTTTTTTTTTTTTTTTTTTTTCCCCTAAGGATGAATGGGTTGAGCCCACTTGCACCGGGATAGCTCTAATCTGAAAAGAAGGTTGCACTTTTTATGCTTTTTGGGGCAGCAGAGGTGTCATTTTGACTGTAAGGAGGGAGGTGTGCATATACACATCTGGTTTCTTACCAGGGAAAGGACAATTCATCCTATTGGAACAAGGACTATTTGAATATTGTGCTAACCCCTCCACTCCCACTTCACACAAAGCAGGGGATGAATGGCTGTGTGATTGCTTCTGCACCATAGTTGCATGAATTTAGCAAAGATTTCCAGTCATAAGGCATCTTGTTTGGTTATGTTACCAAGCTGCTGTTCTGAAGTACTTATCTGCATATACATCTCAGCTGCAGATAGTGCAAGGTCAATCAATGTTGTCTACCCTCTGGTCTAAAGAGGGCTAGTTTACTTTACACTTCATGAGATATGCACGAGGATGTTGGCATTCGTTCATAGGGCTGATGCTGGGTAGCTGTTGCATATTGAGCTAGCTTGTGTATTTACCACCTTATGCAATAGGGATAGACTGTGGGTTTTATCTGCAAGTGTCTGGAAGAAAAGGGCTTTACTTTTTGACTGGAATTTGAAACTGCTACTAAGTTGATGATAGCTGTGTATATGCAGTAACAGACAAGTAGATATTGGAATGTATTTTAATTGTTGGTTAGTGAGTTGCTGTTAGAAATGCTCCATATTTTTTTTGTTGTCTTTCACCTTATTTTAGGTAGCCAACATCTCAGTCCAAATGGTATCTGCAGAAGACAAGTTGGCAAGGAGGATTCTGGCAAGGAAAAAACATGGCAAATTGAAGAAAAAAGATAAGTTGCTGTGGAATTTTCAAAACAGAATCATTCTCTTTACCCTCATTCTATTCATTTTAGGAGTTGTAACCTGGACATTACTGTGGCTTTTCATTGGTGAGTTGCTGAAAGCTCATGCCACTTTCATAACTATCCCCAATGGGACTTTCAGTTAGGTTTAGGAACTCACTTGTCCTGAAGTCTGTTTCTAAAATCAACATGGAACTTATTTAAATGGGTCCTGAAAGACTTGTGGGTGTCTTTAAGACAAAACAAGTAATTTTAAGAGCAGGCATAGCTGCTGGCTTTAGCAAGTTAGACTTTTTTTTAAGTGTTATGCAAAATATTTTTTATGTGCTAGTTCATTGCACAGACCTGACAGTTCCTCTGAGCTTGATTCTTGAGAAATTTTCACTTCCATGGTGTTTCTTCACCTGCTGCAGGTTAGGTAAATGTTTTGTGTCTCAGTATATAGATATAAAGAAATTAGAGGAGATTAAGATACAGATGTGTCTAAATAGGCAGTAAAAGCTATGTTCTCCTCTTTAGACTCCATGATGCTACTTCTGCTTAAAATTCCTTAGGGTTGCTCCAGAATCTAGATGTTGATATTGCCTTCATTATGCTGGTTCATTTGTATGGTGGTACCTTATCTTGTGTGTAGGGAACAGGTGCTCATTTAACCTTCATATTGTGGTACTCATCTATAAAGGTTTGGCTATGAAAACAGTGGGGGTTTTTTGGTAGTAATTTCCACTGTAAAGCCAAATAGATTAATTTGGTTTAGAATTTAATCAGAAATAAACCTAATTGTTAATTAAAGAAAATAATACTAGAGGCTAACTGTTTTCTTTGTCTTTTGCAGTTCAGGCAGAAAACAAAGATGCATTGTATTTTGTTGGACTGTTCCGTGTTGCCAACATAGAATTTCTCCCAGAATATAGGCAGAAGGAGTCAAAAGAATTCCTTTCCATGGCACAGAATGTGCAGGATGTGGTAAGATGAGTGGGCTGCTTGGCTAGCAAAAATATCAGGGCTGCAAACAGTAGATGCAACTTTCAGGTGCCATTAAATGAGCTTTTTATCCCCACCTGACAAAAGAATTTGAACAAGGAGTAGTTAGTTATCTGTGGGTAGGAGGGAACTGACTGCTTTCACAGAATCACAGAATGTTAGGGCTGGAAGGGATCTTGAAAGATCATCTAGTCCAACCCTTCTGACAGAGCAGGACCACCTAGAGCAGGTCACATAGGAATGTGTCCAGCAGGTTTTAAATGTCTCCAAGAGAAGGAGACTCCACAACCCCTCTGGGCAGCCTGTTCATGTAAAGAACAACTCCACCACCTCACCTTGTTTGCCCATCTTTCCTAAAAAGGACATAGCCATCCATGACCACATTCCAGTCATGTGACCTGTCCCACCACATCTCTGTTCCCACCAGATGATAATCCCTTGCCTGAACATAGATTTCCAACTCCTCCTGTTTATTCTCCATGCTGCATGCATTGGTGTACAGGCAGCTTCTTACTCACAAATTCGGTTCTGAAAAGGTCTGGTTGACATTGATACTCACCAAAAATTTCACATATTTCACCCTACAAAATGGGGTCTATGAACAGACCTCTACAAAAACCCTTCAAAACTTAATTGCCACTTCTGAGACATTAAACCAATAAAGTCTTTTGCATTTAAATTGGTATCTGCTGCTAGTCTTCTGCCTTAAAGCATCTATAGCTACCCTAGATCGCTCAAATAAGTTTACATTTACAGTTTCTTCTTGTGTTAGGCATTCTAAAGACCATTACTCTTCCCAAACACCTTGCATCTGCTCTACAGTAGGAAGTGGGGGTGGGAATCTTGATTAAAAGGGAAATTGACTTTAAAGACATTTGGTCTAGGTAGATAAAATACATTAATAATGGGAAATGCAACACTGTCCACATAAGGTTTCAGAGCAATAGTATGAAAACTGCTATACAAACAAAAAAAAATCATATCCTTCATCTGCTCTCCACAGAGCAGCTCTAACCTGTTATAAGCCCTCTGCCGTGCTCTTGTTCCAAAGTATCCTGCTATTGTCACATACAGTGGAGAGAGATGACAGAGAGCATGTATGAACTGCCAGTGTCACCACCTCCTGCTTGAACATAGCTTGGAAAATATTTTTTTGTCTGTAAACTTTGCCTGAATTCACCAAGAGATTTTACACTATTGAAACTGCACTTCTTGGTGATGTGACTGCTGACTAATGTTGCTAACAGAGATACAGGGGATTTGGTTTTGTGTTGTTTTGTTTGTCTTTGTTGTTGTTTTCTTTGAAACCCTTTTGTTCATGGCTTCTGACCCAGAGACCCTCCAGAGCAGTCGTAAAAGAACCTTTCCCCTTTGATAGTAACAGTAATATGTAAAAACCCTTGTATCCTAACGTGGAGAAAAGCTGTGCTCCATTTTATTTAGACCTCTAAAATAATCATTCACACTTCCTGTGTCAAATGCTAAAAGGTAGAGATTAATATTAATGTGATTCTTACAGCTTTTGCTTCAAAACAACCCGTGTTACAGTCCCTTGGGCATTTATCATTAAGCAACAAGATGAGGTCAGAACAGCTTGCTTGAGGTACATGCCACCTTGTGGCTTTAGAAGCATGCCTCTTTGAACAAGAGGAGTGACAAGTTATTGTCACCTGGTATCTTTACATACACACAAAGAACTGGTGGAATTGAGAGCTTGTTTTCCCCAAAGGCAGTCCCACAGTGTGAAATCAGCAGTTTTTCTTCTTCACATATATGCACTGTGTATTGGAAAGAAATGTTATTACAAAGCTGTTTGTGAAGAAAATAGACACAAACTGAACTGAAATGCAAGAGAATTCCTCATAAACATTAGAAAAAACTGTAACTGTGGTCAAACTGGAGCGGGTTATCCAGAGAAGTTACTGAGTCTCCATTCTTGGAGACATTCATCGGAGATATTCAACTGGATGTGGCCCTGAGCAATCCAGAGTACATGATCCTGCTTTGGGAAAAAGTGTTGGACTAGATGATCTGCACTGGCCCCTTCCAATCTCAGTCTTTCTCTGATTCTGCAGAAAAACCTCTGATCTCTGCTGTTAACCACACCTTAGTAACAACACAGATTATGTTATGAGAAATGTGCTTATTTCCCAAAAACTAGCCCTAAATTTCAGCATCAGCATAGGGAAGCCCTCTGTATTGGGGATTTGCTGGGCAAAGAATGTGCACCTTTTTCAAAATTTATTTGGAAAAAGCCTTGCTGTGTACGTCTTCTCACCATGGTCAGATTTGATTGTTCCCAGGAATATTGGATTTGTTACGGGTGTGTTGAGGAGCTGGTCTGTTCATGTCTGCTGCTCTGCCTAGCTTGGCTGATGTGTGTCCAGAGCTACATACACACTGCATATTCCCTGTGGAAAAGAGGATGTTCCTAGGAAAGCCTAGGTAGGGCTGATTTTCAGAAGTGCTAAATCTTAATACTTTCTCTTTCAGATGAACTTGGTCTACGCAACCTCCTCTTTCTCCAAATTTTATAAACAGTCCACAGTTTCAGAAGTCAGGTAAAACTGTGGTTAATGTAATTGCTTTTCTGCTGGGTAGTCTATAATGTAATGACCTTACAATAAAAAAAGTCTATAGCTATGATTTAATCTCTTTGTTATATACTTACACTGGCAGCAAAATACTTTTATAACCTGTACCAATGCACTTCACAAAAGGAAGGGCAAACTAAAGTCATATAAGCAGTTCTTGTCTACCAGGAGTATAATCCAAGGTAAACAAAATTTATGTCCCTAAAGAGGTCTGGTGATAATTTGGATGATAGATCACACAGAACTCTAGCACTTAAAGATGCTGCTAGTAATGTTATTAGTATACAGCTATTTTCTACTGACAAAAGAAGGGAAAGTCTCTACAATATCATAAAGGGCATTCTGATATTATGTATGCAATTAATGCTAGAGGATTAGTTATTTCAATCCTCTTGAACCAAACACAATTTTGTTCAACCAAATACAATTTTTGGTTCATGAACAGGCATTTCCACATTTGATTTAAAGGTCTTTCTCCCCACTAGCAGGCAATGATGGGAGTGACCATATGTGGCTTCTAACGTGTTAACTAAGTTGTCTAGTCTTTTTTTTTCCCCCTAGAGAGGAAAAATACATTCAGTGTGTCAAAGTAATAAGACAAGATGGAAATGAGCCATACACTTCTTCATTCGTAGTTCAGAAACTTGTGTTAAGTGCCTAGTCTTCACAAAATCTGAACGCCATGATAATCTACAGGACCTTTTTCTTTCAGTAACAACAACAATGGAGGCCTTCTTATTCATTTCTGGATCGTATTTGTGGTACCACAGGCAAAAGGCCAAGTGCTGTGTGAGGATTGTGTGGCTGCCATTTTAAAGGATTCCATTCACACAAGCATCACTAACCGGACCTCTGTGGGAAGTCTTCAGGGCCTTGCAGTTGACATGGACTCCATTGTACTAAGTGGTTAGTATTAGCACATACCCATATCCTTGAGGAAACAATTTAGTCAACATTTTTATCTTGCAGTCAGAAATTCTATAAATAAACCAGATTCGGTATCCAGCATATTTAGCTTTTAATATTAAAATTATTATATAGACGGGCTGGGGGGGTGGGGAAGGAAAATTAAAACCAGATATGAGGTCAAATCAAGGTAGGTACAAAGTATCCCTGTGAGCACAGGTTACAAAGCTTCCTTTACTTGGAGTGCTTATGTTGATAGAGCATTCCAATCTTAGCTCATTTAAGGCACTCCAGCCTTAGCTCCTTCAAATTCAGGACCTAAGGCCTTGTAGCTGAGATTTGGGTTAATCTGTAACTTAAAAAGGCTAAAAAGATGAACGGTTAGGGTTTCCACACAGATCAAACTTCAACCTTTCCATTGAAAATGAGATGCTTGTCACCCCTGTATTAAAGATTAAGAAATAGATTACAAAACTGCCCATTCATTAAACAGCTCCTGAGCCCTTCCTGTCTGGGGAAGAAATTAGCAATGTGTGGTTCAAGTATCTGTTTTATGTAATTAGCTACAAAATGTGTGATTTTCAGCTCTATGAGCAAAGGACAAACCACACTCATTTGAAAAACTTTTGCCTAATGGAAAGCTGAAAGACTGTGACCAAGGGTGAGGAAATGACTTCCTGGGTACCTCTGTCTTGGTCCTTCAATTAAATTTGACTGCTTAGTTGACATGCAGTCTCATCTTGCCTCAGGTACTAAGATGGCCAGGTACTAAGAATTTGCAGAAATGAAGGGGACTTGGGCAGTGTCCCTTGCTGAGATAGCTTGTCTGTCCTGTATGTTTAGTGTTATGATTAAAGAAGTGTGATTGAATCAAACTCTGAATTCTGGATTTGGGGTAAATGAGAGAGACTCACATGTCTCTTTTTTTTCTGTGCAGCAGGTCTTCGATCAGATTATTGGTCAACAACAGGAACAGGTAATTCACCCTTTTGGCATCTTCACTGCAGAGGAGAGGTGGAGAACAAAGCTTTAGTTCATGTCTTAGACAAAAAGATACTGTTCAGTATTAATTTCAGAGGGTTAAAACTCATCATCTATGTCCTGAGTTGCTATAACTGACCAAGAATCTGCATGCAACAAATATAGGAAGTGTCTGCCTTCAGTCAGACTGCTAAATTTTTCAGATTTGCTTGGTGGCATGATAGGAAATAACCTTACTTTATTGCTGTTTAATCAGTGTTGAAGAGAAGATTAAGCTTTCCTAATCTGGGCAGTGCTGAATTTAAATCTATTTATTGGCATTTGAGATAAACAGCAGCAAGGCTTTTGTCCATCCTTTATCCTCGTTTAATCCCTTTTCTCCAAGGTTAATGTTGAGTTTTTCTTTTGATTTAATTTACAATGAATGAACTACTAGTCTAAGCAATAGTATGTTAATCACCTTTGATGCAGATACCTGATAAGTGTTTGCTGGTCCAGCAGTTGTCAGTTATAGGGATGACTTTGTTTCCCTCATTCTTTGACACACTCTTGTGAAGTTGCGCTGTTTCATTTTTTAATGGATTTATACCTTTTCATGTCTACATTTGCCTTTTCTGAGACATGAGCTTGGACTAATTTAACAATTGTGCTTCTATCTGTGTTTTCTGCTTCTGTTATCTTTCAAGGTTTTATCTTACGTACTTGCTCAGAACTTGGTAATTACATTTGTTACTACATCCAAGTCAAGGTCTCCTAGTACTGCTGTCCACAGGTGGACTTTGTGGCACAGACCCTGGGCCATGGTTTGCAATGCTTAGGCTGACATCATCCCATAATTTCTCAAAATACAAGTCAAGTTCATTGCAGCATTCATTTGCTCAAAATCTTTACTGACTTAAACTGTCCAGCATAGCAATATCAGCGTTTGTCACATGTCCTTAAACACGTTTTAATTACAAAGAATTTTCTGTATTGGTGCTTACATATCAAATTCTTCTCCCAGTTCCATGTTCCAGGGCAGAGGAATTAGTACAGTCAGGTCTTGTGTTTCAATTTCTATTCCAGAATGCAGTTCCTAAAAGGGGACAAAATAAGAATACAACACAAATATTGATGCGAAGGCTATTTTAAGACTTATGTGGTGTCTTTCATGCAAAGGGAGAAAGATAACCTGCCATATTCTAGGTGTCTTTCAGCGAGTTACAGTTTAGTCAGCCACAGGAATCAATGAGTAACTATGAAAAGTGCAGTGGTGGTACACAATGAGGTTGCAGGAGGGCAATGTGGATTGCTGCAGGAGTTGAGAAAGTCTTATGTTGATGCAATTTCATTTGTTGTGGTACCTTGAGCGTGTATGTTTAGGACTCTAGACTATGGCATAGAGGTGAAAGCGTTAATGAAGTAGCATACAAAGAAGGTACATCACTTAGTTGTAGTATGAGAGCAATGGAGTTACTTTGGCATGAAGATACACCTAGTTATTCATTCAGGTAGAGCACTGGAGTGCAGATTTATTGAAAAATGGGATGTAGAAGGGACTTGTAGAGATTAAGGTGACACAAAGGACTTGCACTGTCATGGTACCTGGCTATGCAGGATCTGTTTGGGTAAACAGCACCTTCAGCTTTGGTTTCAAGCTGGCTGGCCTGTATTACTTCTTGTTCCCAGAGCTAGCTCTGAATTCTCTGCACCGTGCTCCGTGCCAGCAGTGAGCCAGTTACATTATTAACTACTTAGAAATAATGATGGTCACATAATTATGAAGATCATAATGAAAGCTGGCTTTGTGAAGGGTAATTAAGCACAAATAACTATTATAAATAGAATGTATTGGGAAGAGACAAGAGCAAGAAGCAAAAAGGAAGAACAATGGTCAGCCAAAGCTTTAAATAGCTATAACAGTAATTCTGTTGAATGGTATGTGACCCTTGCAGGTTGTTCATGAACATTCATAGCATTAGTTTCAAGACTATAAATTAGTAGTGGAAGTCAGACAAAGCCTGCCACTTCCTCTCTTGATTAGCCACTGATTAAAAGGCCAATGTTTATTTTAAGCCAACAATTGATAGTGAATTTTCAGTGGTCTAACTGCTGTTCCATGATAGTAACTATTTTAGAGACTTGTCTTTTGAATAGGCAGAAATTAGTGCAAAGATTTACTTTGGATCTGATGCTTCCTAATTTGCATTTTCCTCCTGCTCACATTTCAAAGAGCTATGTTAAGAATTTTAGAAATGGCTGAACAAAAAAGAAGTTGCTAAGCTTTTTCCAAATGGGAGCTGCAATACTGAATTGAAATAAAGACTTCAATATGTCTTGAAAGCAAAAGTTGTTTCAACTTAATTGGAAAATTGGATACAAGCAGGGTTATTGTCTGGTGATTCTTATCTAAATTATGACAGCCTTATTTTCCTTTTTTTATTTTTTCTTTTTTTTTTTTTAATAAAAGTGTTTTGTAGGGTAGATTGCATCATTTACATTTCATGATACTGCCTTTTCTAACACTTCTGCTGAAAAAGTTTTCCAGACTTGTCAGGAGAAGGTCCTAGTCTGAATAAATTTTGACCCTTCTTTGAGCAGGGTGTTGAACAAGGTCCTAGCATCCCTTCCAAACTGAATTAATTGGTGAATCTGATTTTAATTGTAGCCCCTATGCCTCATTTCACAAGAAAACATTGACTAACTTAATACTTGAACAACCATCTAAAAATCCAGAGTAATAAAAAAATGTAGCTTGATTATTTTATTTATTTATTTATCATAAATATCTTAATATCCTTAGGGATAAGCAGTTGATTTGTGCCTTGATGAACCTTTCCCAGTGAACAATGATTTGATTTAAGTACTTAATGGGCTCCACAGATCTGTGATAACTGAGAATATCTGTTGTACAAAACAATGCTTTTGTGCACATATCATACAAGGACTCTCTTACAACACTCTCTCTCTTAGAGACTGTGATGTTCTGTAGTTTTGTGAACAGACTTTTCCATGACCATGGTCTTGTAACTAAGAAGCAAAAAAAAGCATGGCACAGACTACTTTGTCATGTTTGTCTGGGTTTTCATATGTTGCTTTAGTTTAAAGTTATTTGTAGGACTACTTTTTTTTTTTTTTTTTTCACTCCATGAGGATTTACCAGGTTTTTTTTAGTGAGTGTCCAGTGTTGAAAATGTGACCCATTTCCACAGGAACAAATTGTATGTATGATCTGTATGCTGATCGCCTCAACGAGCACTTTCCTCTGGATATGCTTGCTACCTCAGGGGGAACAATCTGCTATTTTAAGCTGATTGCATCAGTGGGACATCTTATTCGGCTTTCAATAGTATCTCTCCAGATTGAAGCAGATAACTGCATTAGTGACTCATTAACCATTTATGACTCTCTGATGCCAATCAAACATAAGATTCTCTACCAGTGAGTATAAATTTTTATTGAGAATTCACTGACAATCATTAAGATGGTTTTTGTTTGTTGTGGTGTGATTGTTGTTGTTGTTGTTTATTTCTTTGGGTTTGGTTTGTTGTGTGTTGTTTTTTTTTGTTTTGGTTTGTTTTTTGTTTAGTTTTTTTCCTGTAGATCTGTTGATGACATTCTTGGTGGGGTTTGGTTTGGTTTGTTAAAAATACATTGATCTTCATGCATTATGCACATAACAGCTGGCAAAATACCTTTTTTTTTTTTTAACAGAACATCAAAATTTTCCCCCCTAAGCAAACACTTCTTCTATATGAAAATTAGTGCATTTAATATGAAGACTGAAATTCTAAAACTAAGTCTTGTGAGTCTTTCAATACTTACCACCACTTTTTTGAGTTCAGCTCTGTTTGAGTACTTTAGAGGGTTGTTAAAACCTGGAGTTGAAAATGATGGGTTGAGGGATATGGACTATTTCTATTTCTTATAATTTTTGTTGACTATAGTAGGTTTGGTTGGTTTTTTTTTAACTCCTCTTTTAAATGATCCAGGAGGCTTGTTTGGAGATTTTTTGTTTGTTTGTTTGAAATTCCTGGTAGCTAGTTCCACAGGGCTCTGTCATGCCAAAAGATGAAGACCAGTACCTACATAAAGCAGATGGTCCTTTGACCTCTGCAGTCCTTTTCTCTGACCTGTCAGCGTATAAGCCTCAAAAAAGAGTACTGGCTTTTCAGTCCTGAGAGCTATCCTCTAGTAAACTGAATCACTCACTGACTTGTCTATAAAACAGCAGATGGTGTTCACATACTTGTTAGTATCAGTAGAGGACTGAAGATATCTGCTAGGTAATGCATATGGAAGGTAACACTTAAAAAATCGTGGGGTTTGTTTTTTTTTTTAATGAGACTAGTTGATTGGCTCAGGTTCTTAATTTCTGACTTGCAGTGTCCTTTCAAGTCCTCAATCCCAAACTAAATCTCTTGGTCTAGTAAAATTTTCTCTTTCTACAGGCATTTCTCTACTTTTGGCTTCGTTCATTTTGTTTGGAGTTAAGGCTGAAAGTCAGTATTCTCTTCTGGAGCTAACCATTCACCTTCCTTTTCATGTTTGTAATTTGATTTTTTTTTTTTTTTGTAACAAGTGACTTTCTGGTATTTAATTTCTAACTGCCCTTGCAACAGATGCTTTGCGTATGAGAGTATGGAGTTTTTACCAGGCTTTGAAATAAGTAAGCTCTGCACCAGTGGAAGATTTTTGCACAGAATGAGAGTAATGGTTTTGATTCTGGTTGGATTTGTTTGGTTTTTTTTGTTGTTTTGTTTGTTTACTGATTGCTTATGTATGTACTGTCCTTTCTTCCCCCTCAGAGCTTGTGAACCAGCCGACTCAGTGGTGTCACTTGTGTCCACAAATAATCTCATGCTGGTAATCTTTAAGGCAGCACAGATAAAGGAACAGAAGGAATTTCATGGCTATTTTGAGGTCATTACACAAGAAAGTAGGTTTGTTCTGTATATGGAAATGTGTTTATTGTATTGTTTCTGTTTAAGATCCCAAAGTGGCTGTTATGTTCATGACTGGATAAATTACTCCTGTACCTTCGTTTTACTTTTCTTATACATATTTATGTCTCTCCCTCGTTCCCTATGTACTACTGAGTGTCTGCTTCCTCTTGAGTAATTTAATCTGTGCAGGTTAGCCACTTTTAAGTGAATCGTGAAGTCTGAAACCAGCGTTGTCTGAATTCAGTTGGTCGGGACTGTATTGCTCCAGTAGATGGAGTTGTTATTCCAGGTGTAGCACTGCTCTGGTCTCTTCTGGTTTGGGACTTGGTGATGATGATAAAGGTGGAAGGAGTTCAACACTAAGAATCACTTTCCAAAAACAAAACTTCAGTTGCTTTGTCTGCATTTTCTGTCGGTCCTTGCCTCCTCATTAATACCAAGGGGACAGTTATTTGTGTGTCATAAGCTTAAAGCAATAAAAAGCAGAAGTGGTTAGGTCATAATCACAAATAGTACAAGAAACATCACACTAGTAGTGCAAGAGAAGAAAATCTAACACAATCTGATGCAAGGAAATTCAAGCTGCTCAGAAAGATGCTGCATACTTTCCATGTTGAGAATAATTCAGCATTAAAATATCATCAGAAAAATATGTGATGAATTCTCCATCATAAGTAACTTTGAATTCAAGGTCCTTATCTTCATTTGGTTGACTTTGGTTGAATTTAAATTCAGGGTTGGGTATTCTTTGTTGGGTTTCATGTGCATGTTTTTGTTTTTATTGCATGATATAAATCCATTGAGCAGCCATAAAAGAAAGTTTGGGGATCTAGGCAGCTGATTAGATTAGCACGTTGTCCACTTCTAACTGACTGCATTTTAAGACTAGAGATCTTAATGTACCCCTGCAGTGTGGATGCATTAGTGTGCCTCCTTTATTTCCCTAGGATGTGGAAAAGCAGTAGTGACAAAAGAGAGAATTGGCTATGAAGGGAGAATCACAAGTCCCTATTACCCAAGCTATTATCCTCCAAAATGTCTTTGTGTGTGGAACTTCCAGGTAATGGGAATTTCATTCTCTTAGGCACCGTTGTGTGTTTTGGGTACACAGAGTCTGTATGTAAAGCAGAAAAAACTTGTGTAGGAAGTAACCTGCATCCTTACAGATGTGGCAGTTTATAGAGAGATTATAGCTGGATAGTTGGCTGTGCTCAGCATTTTTGTGGGGTTTTTCTCTATTTTTTTTTCCCCTATGCAATTATTCTTAACAAAGAGAACATAGTTATTAAGCTGTCTTATTATAAATGCCAAGAGCTGAGATAAGTGTTGATGTTTAGCATCCAGAATTAATTCACATCAGAGAATGTAAGGCTTTCCTGGTTTTAACTCCCCTCTTCCCACCCTCAAAAAATTTTGGGAAAAAATTATGTACAAAAGACCCCTCTAATCTACTTATTACTGCCACTTCTCTGATACTTCTTTTCACTCTATTTTGTTATGATTAATAAATTGATTTTCTGTTTTCTAAGATATGTCCCATCAGCACAATCCCACAGACTGTTAGGGTTTTTTTTTCTTGGTTTCCTTTTCCTGAATCCTTTCAGGTGCTTTCCTGAAAGCAAGTTTCTGAAGATTTACATAGGTTTAGAATAGTTTTGTCATGCCTTGTCTGGTGACATTAATCTTTCCCTATAGATACTGCTTAAAAAACCAGTTTCATTGCCCAGTAGTTCAATGATAAAACTTCCTTCATTTCCTGAATCTTGTTTCCTGTAAGAGAGGAGAAAATCCTCCATTTCTGGATTCTTGTCCTGAACCAGCCCTTCTTTTTAATTTTTATAATTAATTAAGCACCATCATGATGTTAACAGTCTTAAAAATAATTTACAAAATGCTAAAGCTCTTGTCTGAGCAAGTGCTAGCAGAAGAGTACAATATTGTGGTAAAAATAACTTCTAGCATTACAAAGGTGACATGGCTATTCTGTGCAGTTCTTAGCTAACAAACCGCTGGGGCTCTGTGTCCCTACACAAGTAAACTTGGATGTGTTTGAGTACTTTGATCTTGATACAAAACCTGCTTTTTATAGCCAGTGTCTTTTTGAAGATGAAAGGACTGTTGGCTAGAGAGGGCTAAAGCTGGCAGCTGTGGTGGGGCTTTGCCAACCTTTCCTTTAACTCAAGACTGAATGGCTGGCAGGTGTCTCAAGTGCTGGCTGTTGAGCTGGCAAAGTTTGCACAGCTCCCAGAGCATGACATTGCCAAACACCCTACTTGCCTAGCTAAGTCTGTAGACTTGTGTATGCTACAACCACAAAAGAAAAAAGAAGACTCTTTGTACTGTCTTTCTTACAACAGACTCCACAGAAGAGCCTTGGTATAGCTCTGAAGTTTCATAACTATACTATCAGTGAGAAGAATATTAAAGGTTGTGAGCGAGGATGGTGGAAAATTAATGAAAACATGTAAGTACTTCTGCATGGGTTAGTAAACCAACACATTGCCAAAATAAACCTTTCCATCACTTGCACAGAAAATTTCCACAGAGGGAAAGGTACTGAATCTTTGAAAAAAAAATATATATATAAAAAAATCTATTGAAAAGTCTCAGAGAGATGGAAACAGGAGCCTTTGGTACCCTCTGGAGAGGAAGAAATGGGAAGAATTGGGTGAAGGTGGATGTCCTGTGAACCCTAAAATAATTCTGGGTTTTCTGGGATGATTTAACTAGGTCTGGTAAAACTCTTTAAAATGTAACTTAATTCTGTGATTGCTCCTGAAGACACTGAACCTAACTAGCTGCTCAGTGAAAGCTCTTACAGTTAAATTATTGGGAATTGGAGAGTAACTGCTCTGCATTACAGTTGCTGGCTCTTGAAAAAAAAACTTCACAGATTGGCTGCCAAGGTACTACCGTATTACTTATGTGATTTTTATTAAAATGTTACTGCTCTTTCCCATGCACGTTGTCCAGCCATTTTTTTCCTCAATGTAAATCATCTTTCAATCATTGGATGATGAGGCAAGTTTAGATTTAGAATGTTGGACTTATTATTTTTTTCTTAAAAAACCAAACCAAAACAAAAACCTCTGTTCAAATGGAAACCTTAATAAGATCAGATGAGAAACTGAATGCTTAGTTTCAGCAGTGAGTTCAGAAAAAGACAGTCAGGCCTTTCAGAGTGTAACTGAAAGAATTACAGAGAGGAGAAAAAACTTTATTTTTTGATACAGTGTTGTACATCTCAAGAGAAAATTCAGTTTGTCTGAAGCTCCTAAAATTGTGCCTTAATGGGAATTGGTTGCTGAACTAGATGGGCATATAAAACACCAGTCAAAACAGACAACAACTGGTGTGTTTGTGTTGTTTATTTGTTTGGGTTTTATTTCATGTTCTTTTTGTGACACAGTTGGAAAGATTGTAGATATTAGGGTTGACTGAGATAATAAAAAAAGAGAAAACAAAAACAATGAAAGGTTCATATTGTAAGAATTATCTGTATGAAAGAGTGGCTTTTAAATTAGCCTAACAATTATGTATTTCACCAAAACAAATGTCAGAGTATGACCCTTAGAAAGGCCCTCAGGGTTACTTTTGAACTACTGGCCAAAAAAGCACGCTTCTGATTTCTGTTGCAAGTTGCTAATTTTGTAAGTAGACACAGACAATTCTTTTAAACCTTTAAAAGTGGAAGTAAGCCACTGAAAATAAGGCTTTTGAATGATTAGGAATTTCTGTTCTATGTCTACTTTCCATGGGGGGGAAAAAAGTAAAAATATTTAAAGCATGAAATATTTTGATACTTGATTTCTGCCCCTCCTCACAAATTTTGATGGTTAACTAAATGGGAGTGGGACACCCCACATTTTCAGTCTCCTACCATTGCAGATAGGTTTCTTCATACCTCTAGGGAAAACTTTATCTAACCAGAGACACTGAACGCAACCATGGAGTTCTTCCTTGTCTTTCTTCCAGTGCACATCCAAATGCTCCTCTGCCTGGTTAGAGGAGCTACAGCTGACAAACTGCTTTTGCTGAGCGTGTCATAGGCAGAAATACCTAAGAGCTTCTGTGAGCAGACCACTAAAGGTTTGTGTGAACACAGAGGCTGCCAGTGTTTTATTTTTCTTAAAGCCATTGTCTTTCAGAGCCATTTCTTTAAAGCCATTGTCACCACAGACATTCCACTGTCTCTGCTATAGGATTGATGTGTCATTACCCCTTGAAAAGGTATTCCACTCCTTCCTTCAACATATGGGACAGGATCTTTTTATTTAGTTTCTCTCTGTAGCAATGGCACAGAGTTACAGATTGTGCCTTGCAACCCACCTTTGCCCTGGAGCTGGAGTTAAAAGACTTCCAAGGTTCTGTAGACCTGTCTTACAAATCATACAAGCATATCACATTTCTCAGTGTGTACAGAAGAAAGCTTCCTTGATGCAGCTGTCTCAGCTCTTCCATGGATGGGCAGGAGCTTCCTTTACTTCTGGAGAGATAAGGTTGCTTTATGCAGCTGAGAAGTGGTCAGCACAGCCTACAGGGCATTTTTTTTAATGGTGCTAAGGTCTACTGGAGGGAATTTTTCGAAGTAATTGACAGGAGGAGAAATGTAAAAGAATATCTGTGGGCTAATTGAGGGGAGTCAGATGTTTGGGTGGTGTTTTGCTATGCACTTTGGCAGCCTGTTTTAGGTTGGAAACATTGATAACAGACACTAAAGTAAGAGAGAATAAGACTTCCAGTCTTCACCCTTGGCCCTAGTTGTTGTTGTTTTGTTGTTTTTAGTTTTAAATAGTTACATTTACTATAGCAGAAAGCTGTAAAATTAACTCTTTTTAGCATTTGTTTTCAGGATGTATAAGATGTCTTTTAAAGATTGATTTATCAATTTGTTTTCCACATTGCTGGAACAGAAAGACTCTCCTAGATCTTTTAAAAGGGTGTTTCATTTTCAAAGGGTGAAAAAAAACCATATATGGAAATACTGAAATAAGCATGTTCATTCCCTATGACATGGTTCAGTGGGATGTGTGGGACACCCAGGCAACATCTATCCAGATGGAAATCACTGACCTATTTCCCTGCATTCATTGATGTGAAGAGTGGTCCTGGTGCAGTGTCTGGCATTGCCAAAATAAACAAGGGAAATATTTACCTCTAATAGTAGTCCACTGCTCCCTGTTAAAGAGGTTTTGGTTTATGGTTGGTTGTCTGTTTTTTTTTAGTTTTTGTAGGGTATGGGTTATGGTTGTGGTTTTTGTTGTTTGTTTGCTTGTCCATGTCCCCCACCCCTCCCCCCCAGCTAGAGTAGCATCTAAATGGCAGTTGCAACATCTTTGGCATCTTTGAAAGAGGCAATAGAAATGGATTAGCAAAGGATGGATTAAATATATGCTGGCATCAGGGAGCATTTAGGTTTCTCTGAGTTAGGCGGCATCTAGGCAGAAGTCCAAGGAAGCTTTTTGCCAAAATGACACCTTAGATGTGCACCCAAGGGATTTTGGGCTTGTTCATCTAGACTAGTAAATTGATTTTTCAAAGGTAAAATTTCAGAGTGTTAATGGTGAATAAAGGCTGGGTGACTATTTAGAAATATTTTCATTTTCCCTAAATATTTCCCTCTCTGCCTCCAAAGTAGTCAGTTTAATTTTATCCCAGTGCCATTGTGCACCCTTCTTTAAGGGCAATTTTCAAAATCGGAGCAGCTTAATTTGTTCTCCATTGTGCTGACCTTTCCCCTCCCACTCAAACTTTTTTAAGTCTTCCCAAAAACGCAAATCTTTTGAAAACAGATACCAGAAGTAGCGACAAAAGCACCTATATTTCACTTGACAAATTTCTTCCTTACATCTCTGTTCTTCTAGACTTCCTGGCAGAACATTCTTCTTGAATGTGTGATCATGAAGGATTATGACCATCATTTAGGGGAATTTGGCTACTGTTTCAGATTTTGGTTCTTAATTGAACTATGGAAGGTGACTCTATTGCTGAATTTCAGTGACGTTGAAATTTAAATTGTATATAAGGCAATTTTGATGTGAAAGTTGCTCCAGAACACTTCTGTACACTTCTAGGTACTGCGGTTACTATGTTGATCACCAAACAGTCTTCCACATTGCAAGTTCTGCTGTCAACATCGAGCTTCAGTGCAGTTCAAAGGTCTCAGAGAAGCCACTGCTGGTGGAGTATGGCAGCTATAACATCAGCCAGCGTAAGATGGATTTTATCTCTTTCCACCTATTGTTGCTCTTCAGACCCATGAAGCAGTATTTTCCAGGCCCAGTAGGACGTACTCGGGAAATTCTCTGTTGGCTTTTTGTTTTATTTTCTTTTCTAATTTTACTAAGGCTACACAGCTAAGGCTTGTAGGAATGTGGTGCATGCTCTTGTTTCCTGTAAGCACAGTCTGCACTCTTCTGCACAGTCCTTAAAGGTCCTTGTGTGGCTGTGTCCACAATGCAGCAAACTCAAGTCTGCTGTTCCTGTTTTGAGACCGTCTACTGTCTGTGAGGTTTTTTTTCACATTCTGAAGCAGACAACTGTTTACTGATACTTTTCCCCTGTGTTAATCTTATGTATTCATGTTAATGCAGTAGAGAAGCAATGGTTTCTAGTGATAGGTACTTGTCACATTAGAGTGTTTGATGCATTGTATATCTGTGGAGTATGTAAAAAAAAAAAAAAACAACCCAAAACCAAAGTAACTTCATGATTTTATTTTAAAAGGCAAACATTTATGTCATTCATATGTTATTCTTAAGTCATTCATACAAATTGAAGTTGCAAAATGCTGCAAATTTTGGCTATTGAAAGTGAGACTGATTTTTAAAAGAAGATGGTTATTTTCTAAGCTCTCTTGTGTTGCACCGTACACCACTGGCTGATTTGTTCCAGTCCTAGGCTCGAAATTTAGAGATTTTTTTTTTTTTAATTCTAGTTTTCAACTAAATCCCAAAGTTCAACAATCTGAACATAAGCGCTGGCAATGTACACAGACTATTAAACTTAGGTTAGCTTTATCCTCAGAGCAGCTTATTTACTGTAATTTGAAATGAGCTGGCAGTATTTGGGAAAAGGAAACTTTTAAGTTTTTGGTTGGTGTGTTGTTTTTGTTTTTGTTGGTTTTGGTTTTTTGTTTGTTTGGTTTTTGCTTTTTTTCTTTACCTCCAGCATGTCCACCTGGACATTTCAAGTGTTCTACTGGCTTGTGCATCCAGCAGATGCAGCGCTGTGATGGGATAAACAACTGCTTTGATGAAAGCGATGAACTCTTTTGTGGTTTGTATTCACTCACTAGAGATCTTGACTGGAAAACCCAATGAATGTATTCTCTAGTCTTAGAAAGCAGCTGAAACAAGGTGAAATATCGGGGGG
>VWZY01007449.1:202174-225105 GCA_013399075.1 Chloroceryle aenea | reverse complement strand
TGTCCAGGTACAGACTATCAGTCAGTCTCTTCAGTGCTTAATTGGAAGTTAACTAGCAAGGGACAAAACTAAGAATGAAGAAGGTATGGAACTGGAAAGCATGAGGAAGAAAGTGTGAAAAACCAGCCATAACAAGCTATATTTTGTGTGTGAACTTGGATAAGTCACTCAGCTCCTTTGTGCTTTATTTTCTCCATGCATAATGTGGTCCTCACACTCATCCTGGTACCGTGCTGTGAAGGTCTGAAAGTGGTACCCAGGCATAGCCAGAAGGGTAGTGTTAGCACTACAAGCACACTTCTGTAGCTAATTTGACTTCTATTTTCAAAGTTGTCCCTGAATGGAACTGTAACTCCAGCTTCGCAATACAGGATAACCTGCTTGCCTGCAATGGAGTAAGTGATTGTGAGAATGGAAAAGATGAGCAGAATTGCACTCACAGTAAGGCTACTCTCTTGATAAGTTTTTTTTTCCTCTCTTCTATCATCTATGCAATCCTACCTTGAATACTGGATATTGTACTGAGAGAGATAAGAAGCACTATCAAATCTAACTCAGGCTATATAATCCTGTCTGGCTTTCTGATATGCTTATAAACAGGGCAGTACTGATTTTTAAACTGTTAAGTATTAACAGTTAAGAATTTAAACTGTTAAGAATTAAGTACTCTTAATGCAGGATGGGGAACTAGGGATTTAAAGCTTGAATCTCAGATTTTTATCTTGCCCAAAAAGGGCAAGAGGGAAGACAGGTGACTACAGACTGGTCAGCCTCACCTGAATCTCTGGAAAGGTGATGGAGCAGCTCATTCTGGAGGCCATCTCTAACCACATGGAAGAGAAGAATGTTGTCAGGAGTAGCTAACATGGGTTTTCCAAAGGGAAATCCTGCTTGACTAATCTGATATCATTCTATGAATCCATGACCAAATGGGTAGATGGAGAGAGTAGTGGATGTCATTTACCTTGACTTTATTAAGGCTTTTGATACTCTCTCCCATAACATGCTCATAGAAAAACTCAAGAAATGTGGCATAGACAATTAGTCTGTGAGGTGGATTGAAAATTGGCTGAACAGAGCTCAGAGGGTTGTGATTAGTGGTGCAGAGTCAAGCTGAAGACCCATGGACAGTGGCGTTCCCCAGGNGAGAAGCAATGGTTTCTAGTGATAGGTACTTGTCACATTAGAGTGTTTGATGCATTGTATATCTGTGGAGTATGTAAAAAAAAAAAAAAACAACCCAAAACCAAAGTAACTTCATGATTTTATTTTAAAAGGCAAACATTTATGTCATTCATATGTTATTCTTAAGTCATTCATACAAATTGAAGTTGCAAAATGCTGCAAATTTTGGCTATTGAAAGTGAGACTGATTTTTAAAAGAAGATGGTTATTTTCTAAGCTCTCTTGTGTTGCACCGTACACCACTGGCTGATTTGTTCCAGTCCTAGGCTCGAAATTTAGAGATTTTTTTTTTTTTAATTCTAGTTTTCAACTAAATCCCAAAGTTCAACAATCTGAACATAAGCGCTGGCAATGTACACAGACTATTAAACTTAGGTTAGCTTTATCCTCAGAGCAGCTTATTTACTGTAATTTGAAATGAGCTGGCAGTATTTGGGAAAAGGAAACTTTTAAGTTTTTGGTTGGTGTGTTGTTTTTGTTTTTGTTGGTTTTGGTTTTTTGTTTGTTTGGTTTTTGCTTTTTTTCTTTACCTCCAGCATGTCCACCTGGACATTTCAAGTGTTCTACTGGCTTGTGCATCCAGCAGATGCAGCGCTGTGATGGGATAAACAACTGCTTTGATGAAAGCGATGAACTCTTTTGTGGTTTGTATTCACTCACTAGAGATCTTGACTGGAAAACCCAATGAATGTATTCTCTAGTCTTAGAAAGCAGCTGAAACAAGGTGAAATATCGGGGGGNCAGCCTCACCTGAATCTCTGGAAAGGTGATGGAGCAGCTCATTCTGGAGGCCATCTCTAACCACATGGAAGAGAAGAATGTTGTCAGGAGTAGCTAACATGGGTTTTCCAAAGGGAAATCCTGCTTGACTAATCTGATATCATTCTATGAATCCATGACCAAATGGGTAGATGGAGAGAGTAGTGGATGTCATTTACCTTGACTTTATTAAGGCTTTTGATACTCTCTCCCATAACATGCTCATAGAAAAACTCAAGAAATGTGGCATAGACAATTAGTCTGTGAGGTGGATTGAAAATTGGCTGAACAGAGCTCAGAGGGTTGTGATTAGTGGTGCAGAGTCAAGCTGAAGACCCATGGACAGTGGCGTTCCCCAGGGATCAGTACTGGGTCCAGTTTTGTTCAATATCTTCATCAACGACCTGGACAAGGGTGTAGAGTGCACCCTCAGCAAGTTTACCGCTGATATGAAACTGGGAGGGGTGGCTGATAAACAGGAAGTCTTTGCAGCTATCCAGCGAGATCTGGGCAGACTGAAGAGCTGTGTGAAGGTGAACCTCATGAGGTTCAACAGAGACAAGTGTAGAGTCCTGCATCTGGCAAGGAAAAACACCAGGCACTGGTATAGGTTAGGAGTCACCCTGCTGGAAAGCAGCACCACGGAGAAAGACCTTAGAGTCCTGGTGGATAGAAAATTATCCATGGGACAGCAATGTGCCCTTGTGGCCAGAAAGGCCAGTGGCATCCTGGGGTGCATTAAGAAAACTGTGTCCAGCATGTGCAGGAAGGTTCTTTTCCCCCTCTTCTCTGCCCTAGTTAGACCCCACCTCGAATACTGTGCCCAGTTTTGGGCTGCCCAGTTTGAGAGACAGGGATCTACTGGAAAGGATTCAGCAGAGAGCTACAGGGATGATTAAAGGACTTGAGCATCTCCACTATGAAAAGGACTGAAGGAAGCGGGGCTGTTTAGTTTTGAGAGAAGACTGAGAGGGGACTTTATTGATGTCTATAAATATCTGAAGGGTGGGCATCAAAGGGAAGGGGCCAATCTCTTTCTGTAGTGTCCAGAAATAGGACAAGGAACAGTGGGAATAAACTTGAGTATGGAAGGTTCCACCTCAACATAAGGAGGAACTTCTTTACTGTGAGGGTGACAGAGCACTGGAACAGGCTGCCCAGAGAGGTTGTGGAGTCTCCTTGTCTAAAGACTTTCAAAACCTGTCTGGATCTGTTCCTGTGCGACATGCCCTGGGTGATCCTGCTTTGGCAGGGGGGATGGACTTGATGATCTCCAGAGGTCCCTTCCAACCCCTAACATTCTACAATTCTATGGTTCTACAATCTCTTTGAAGTATAATCTGTACAAATTATTTCCTGGATTTGTTTTACCATCTGTAACATAAATATAAAAATGATAGTTTCTCTGGAGCAGTTTTCAGGTTTATAATGTTAATATGTTTAAAATGCTATGGAAGCTATAAATTTAGCATTAGACACATGAAAGTTTTGAGTTAGACATTTCTTTAATGTTTTAGAATAAATGACACCATGACATATGAAAGGAGAAATGAGAAGTGCTGCAAGTAACTTTTTGAAAGAAATGTAATGTTTTTTGACCTGTTTGAGTAGACAGTCCATGTAAATGTCTACAGGATACTTCTATGTGTTGACAAGAGAAATAGACTGAGTTTGAGTGGCCTCATTTATTGCGAGCCACAGGGATACAGAAACATGCCAAAGCTGAGGTTTCAGTTTAACTGAATGGAATTAGTAATACTGTTTTCACTGTATTTAATACTGAAGCATCAAGAAAGGCTTCTTTCCAGTGTACTGGGCATTTTCTCTTTATAGCCTAACACTTACTCTACAGCTAAGTTTTGCAATTATATCCATGTTAATTTGTGTTATGGGCAGGGATGGGAGGAAATCTTTGTTCAGACTCAGCCAAGATGATGCAAGCCTTAGTACAAATGCAGTTCTACTTAGTTTATTCTAATTAAAGATTGGTTTAAGCCATCCCAGCCGAAGTGCTCTTTTGCTATGTTCCATCCTATCTTATTAATACATGTGTGAATCTTTTATCTGTTCAGACATGTCTTCACATGTTAAGCTGAACCAATGGTCCTTTTAATTTATTTTTTTTTCCTCCTCACAACTATTTCAGGTATTCCTTGCACCAACCACACATTTAAGTGCAGGAATAACATTTGCATCAGGAAGCAAAAGGCAAAATGTGATGGGACTGTGGACTGTGCTGACGGAAGTGATGAAAGCAGCTGCAGTAAGTCCCTCTCAAATGTTCGTCTATTTTAACTTTGAACTTTTAAAACAATAAAGCTCTTTATTTCTTACTCTTTTGGTACAACACATGCAGCAGGTATTGAGTTTTAATTGCATACTCAGTGATGCTGGGGTAATGATCTGCTACTATTTTACTTCAGGTCTGGTTTTCAGAATTTCCAATGTTTTTGTGGGGGAGGTGAGCTTACTGTTTTGGAGTCTTAATGGTCTCTAATACTTACTGTAGCTATGTCATGAGTGGGGAAGCAGGGTCAATTGCAGACTGAACTTGGCCACCTGGTAAGGCAGCATTTTTGTTGCCTGCAACTGTGTCAAGTACTTCTGTTGGAGTCAGACTGTATTTGGACTTCAGATGTTACACAACAGCAATGAGATAAAAACCTTGAACTTTTCCACTTCTTTATCTCTTCTGGATGGTGAAGACCACAATATTTCATAGTATCAAGTTAGCTTCTAGTCTCAAATTTTTCTAAAGTAACCACTGTACAACCTTTTCAATTCGTTTTGCTGTAAAGTGATTTGTTACTGTAGTAGCAATAAAACTGGAGTTAAGATTAATTGCTTAAATTGAACATTCCCAGGAATTTTGTCTGGCCCTCAGCTGTTTCTGGCATGCTACCTATATGTCAAATCTGCCAGCACCTGCCTTGCACACAGTAGGACATACTGAAGGACTAGCTATGTGCCTACTTGTGTTTGAAAACATTAGTGCTGCTTTTGGCTCTGAAGCTGAGTACTGGAAAGTACCAGAATCATTAACATCTGTGTGTGGGAGTGCAGGACTAAAACTCCTGAGCAGAGGCTTTATGCACATACACATAGGGATGGGCATGATGCCCTGCAGAGAGAGGTCTTTATTCCTTACTCTTCCAGTTCCAGCATGCAGACTTTTTTGTGCTGAGATACGGCTTATTCACCTGTGAGTTAGTAATGCACATATTCAGGCTTTAAGTTGTTTCGATGAGAATTAAGGATTGGACCACCTGGTTTCTGAAATAATAAGTGACCAAACTCGACACATGTGGCTGGCAGTATAAACATTTTTCTTCTACCATTTCTGCTGTTTTGACAAGAAATAAGTGTCCTGATGCTGCTGCACTTCCTTCCGTTCTGAAGGGCTCCATTCAGTTTGTGGCTGACAGGATGAAACAGAGATGAGGGGTTGCCTTTTTTGTAAAATATTTTTATTATTATTTGATTTATATTTTTAATATATTTAGTTTTGATGCTATTAAATTAATGGATTCTTTGAGACTTCTGGCACAATAAATATTTAAAGCCAATTTCCTCAGCAGAGCTAGAAAAGAAACTTGTTAGAGTTCCCAGGTGACTGTCTCTTTTTAATTTTTTTTTTTATGGAGTCACCTCTTTTTTCAGGAATGGAGTAGCCAAACAGAAGTTTTCTGATTAAAGCAGGGCAAGGAAATGGATTTCAAAACGTTTGGTGTGCAAGATTCTTTCCCGTCCTATGTGTGAAGGACTCTCATTAAAGGAAAGGGCTGAGGATAGGGATTATAACCTGAAATATCCCTTGCAGATTGTGGCAGCAGCAGGAGCAGCGATCCCACCTCTCGGATTGTGGGCGGTACGAACACTGAGGAAGGTGAATGGCCCTGGCAGGTCAGCCTCCGTTTTGTGGGAGCTGCTTACTGCGGGGCATCAGTGATCTCAAAAGAATGGCTTGTCTCTGCAGCTCACTGCTTTCAAGGAAGCAAGTAAGCAGTCTTCCCCTTAACTCTGTCACCAACATTGCCAGCATCCCAAAACACCTTTGAGCTCCCACGGTTCGAATGGCACTGAGGTGGATGTGCCCTCCTCTTTCACCCACCCTGCTGTTTGTGAGCTCCAGGGGTACTTTTTAAAGAGTTGACTTGTTTGTTTTCCCCCAAACAGGCTGGCTGACCCCAGAGCGTGGCGTGCTCATCTGGGGATGAAAACAAAAAGCCAAGCCANGGAACTACGACTACGACATTGCGCTGCTGCAGCTGAGCAAGCCGTGGCCGGACACAATGAGCCATGTCATCCAACCCATCTGTGTGCCTCCCTTGTCACACAAAGCCCGCAGCGGTGACAAGTGCTGGATAACAGGTTGGGGCCAAAAGCAGGAAGCAGGTGAGTTTTTTAGCTTCAGTTGAACGAATTTTGTTCCCAGGTGAATGGTGGCTTTCACAGATGTGGGGGGGGTGTGCAGGACAACTGTCTTTGTTGCATGGCTGAGCTGTGCAGAAAATCATCATGTTTTGAATTTAGTGTCCTATGGAAGTAGGTTACAGCATGCACATACCTTCATATGCTCAGGAAAATTGGCTGCAGGTCCCATCGATCTGGAAGTCCTTTGTGTTCATGTTGCAGGGAGCAAAAATAATACGGTATTGTTTTATCCTTTTGTTACTCCTGCAAGTATGTTAGCATGCCTAAAGTGACCCTTTGCTACTAGTCTCAGGGAGATGAAGCTACTCAGTCTTCCTTCCACCTTTGGCCTCTGCAGGCTGAGCAGCCCTGCAGCACTGACCCTGGTTGCTTGGTGCCAGCTCTGTCCCCAGAGTGCAGCATGACAAAATGTCCACTCCATTGACAAAATGGTCACACTTCTAATGGTGGGCTGCCCTATGGCAGGGAAACGCCTGGCCCTCCCACCAGCTTGTTCTGAGCTGCCTCTTCACTGGGGTGAATACTGGTGTCTTCAGCCTCTCTGGTGGCCATTTTCCTAAAGCCCTTCAGTGTGACTGTAAGTGCGATGGCTTCCCCTGGCATAAATCACTTAACCACCATTGCACCAAGCCTTGGGCCTGCCAGAAGGGGCCTAGCCCGGTGGTTTGTCTTCATCTGCTCAGCTGCCCCAGAGCAGCCTTGCCCACTTTCTCAGGGTGGCCAGGACTGTGCTGATCCAGCCACCTCACTACTCTGGTGGGTTGAAGGAGAGGCAGATAGAAGGTGCAAGGCAGCAGCAGGTAGTTCACCTCCAGCAGTTTGACTTGATGTTTGGGGCCAGAATTACCACCTTCTAAATCCCATTTAGCCTCTCTATAAATAGGTATGAGACAGTATATAGCTGTGAACTAAATGCAACCATTTTACCAGGAAAGGAAAGCGATATGGATATGTGGTGTGGTGTTTCTCTTCAGCCTACTGGCTAGTCTTTTTATTATTTTTAAATATACTTCATTACATACTAGCTTTATCAAATCCTGAAACAAAGTTTCATGATGTAAACCAGCACTTGCATATTTGAATCTGTTGGTGAGGTTACTTTGGTGTGGTGAAAGGACCAAGAACCATTACACAAATACTCGATCCTTAGAAGAGGCTTTCATCCATATTGCCGTTAGTTCCTTGGAATTTGGAATAACTTCAAGATAAAAAGTATCTGTGGATATTTTCTGAAGACTGCTCATTTTGTATTTCCATAGGCAAGTAAAATGCTACGCTCTTTTGAGTCATCCTTCTTTCAATTTGTTTTCCAGACAATGAAGGCTCAGAAATTCTTCAGAAAGCAGAGGTTGAAATTATTGACCAAACATTATGTCATTCCACATATGGGATTATCACAGCTAGGATGTTTTGTGCTGGACTGATGTCTGGGAAAAGAGATGGATGCAAAGTATGTATCTCAGCATACATTGCATGGAATGTATCTTGTCTTTCAGCTTTGCATGATAAGGTGTAAGAATGGACTAGCAGGTCACTTTGTGCTCTGTATGTTTCAGTTTTGAAAGCCAGCAACGTAAGAGTTCTATATCAGCAAATCTATCATCTGGGTGTTTTCAGTGTTTTGCTCCTTCATGTGCATGGGTAGCATCACTAAATTTCAGTTACAGGCCAAGAGCTTGTTAATTTGCAACTCCCAAAAGCCAGGCAATTTTTGACACAAGGGTCTCTCAGTTGTAGAAAAAAAATTAGAAACTACCTCATCAACTTTTCAGGATCCCTTCCTCACAACTTGGAACTACAGGGCTATCTGATCAGATTCAGACAACTTGGAATAAATTAACAAGTGTATAATATTTCTTGAAAAGCTGAAGGATAATGTATGTTGTTAAAGCTGATAAAAATGTAGGATTTTTGTTTTGTAAAGAAAGTGTTCCGCTTTTCCTTTGTCCCAGAAATTAAAGAAAATACTTGAAAATTAGACCCTGTAAATGCAAAAAACCTTAATTGTCAAGGAAAGAAAAAAATGTTTTTTTCCAAGTTAAATCTTGAAAAAAAATTTGAGGCAATTCAAGATATTCTTACTTGGAGCAGCAGGTAGCTTTACTGGAGCATTCATGATGTCTCTCCCAACCTGCATATCACAAGATCCTATGAAGTTGAAGCAAATAGGTTGCTAGCTCTAACAACATATGTGCCTAGAAGGAAGGTGGTACTTTTACAAAACATTTACATTTTACAAACTTGCCGTTTGCTTTTGGAAGTCCTTTATCTCATCCAATGTTTTGGTAAAGTTCAATTTGCCACTAGGTGTCTTTTCCAGTTGTGTGCACAATAAAGTCTTACAGGAAAGTATAAGCTTGGTCCAAGAAATTTTTCCCAAATGGTGGCACTTTTTTTTAATAAAAAAGAGTAGTACTCCTATAAAGGAGGAGTACTATTTTCTTTGGTTTGTATTATGCCATTCTGTTTAAAACTTTGAACTCTCTAACAGACTTTATTTTAATTGCTCTAATTACAAAGACATTATGTGCCAGACATTACACACTGGCTTTTTTCTCCTGGATCTACTTAGGGATTTTTTCCTTAAAACCAAAACAAAACCAGAACACCAAAACAATTGAGGGATTCAGTCTCTTTCTGTATGCCTTTAATTTTCAAAATTCTATATCGTTATTAAATACTGTATATTTTATTGTGTTTATTTTTTTTTTACATTTACTTTTTTTTTGAGTTCTTAGGAGTGTAACATATACATGAACCTACATATCAAGTAACTGATTTTGCATTTGGCTCTAAGTTTGAAGCTCGGAAAAAAAATGTGAATTTCGAGTCTAGTTCACAAAAAGTAATATTGTTAGTGTCTAAAAAGAGTAAGAGATTAGCCCTCTCTCCTGTGAAATTTTGGTACAACTGAGCAACCCCATCTTCTTCAAGAAAAAAACCCAACCTTTTGACTATCTGATGGTTCTAACTGTATGAAGGGGAAAATAGAATAACTGCTGGAATAACTCCAAAGTATCTCCTGTGAAATTTTATCTCTATTTTAATAATCCATATTGTAAACACATACAACTCCATATGCTCTTTACAGGGTGATTCCGGTGGACCACTGTCATGTCAAAGCAATGGAGATGGAAGATGGTTTTTGACTGGCATTGTTAGCTGGGGTTATGGATGTGGAAGACCAAATTTCCCAGGCGTCTACACCAGAGTGTCAAATTTTGCACCATGGATTCACAAATATGTGCCTTCAGTCTTGTAACTTGAAAAATATTATCCTGAAATAAAACATGTCCTTAATATATTAATTAAAAATAGTATTTGGTAAAGCTCTTCATGGTGGAATGTCTTTGTGTGTCTCCCTGCTGATTCTGGAGTCCATATACAGAAGTAACAAATACCCTTTGTTCAAAAATGGGTGAAAGAGGAAAAGACTGTTCCTCGTGGTGGTTTTGTGTGGATATCTGGAGACACAGGAGGAGATGCAATAATAAACCACTGGTACGTTGTGTTCATTTTCCAGGCACCAACTAAGTGCATGTGCAGTCATCTGTCGGGAAGCTGAAGATAGAATTGACCACTTGGAGACAGAGCTTAATCCTTACTCAGTCATTTCCTCTGATACGTGTATGGCCCAATACAGGTGTAATTGTGAAGTAGCAATCAACTTTTAGTAGTCTTGCAAATACTGTTTTCCCTACTTTCTCCATTAAGAACAGCCAACAGAGTGAGAGGAAGAGGAAGGATTGCAGAAAGTTAACTCAATCATCTCAAATCCATAGAGCTTTCATTTTTGGAGATCAGAAGTCCTGTGACTGAGAATACAAGAAAGCATGAGTTTTTATTCCACCTCCAACTTCCTTTTTAAACTAACTGCATGATTTGGAGCTACTAACTCTTTTATTTCCTGCCTTAATTTCCTCATATTCAAACTCATCCACTTGAGCATTTGAATTCTTCACGTTCAGGCAATGTTAACAAGATGAATAAACATGGTGTTGTACAGTATTGCAGTGATCCTGTCCTTGCCCAAGTAAAACTGATGCTTCTACCTTCTGAGAGGTACTGATATGGAATTGGGTTGTCTGAACGCATCTAATTTTTTTCAATGTCCTGATACAATTTTTAGAGTTGATACAAAAGGGGTTTTGTTTCCTCTAGGCTTTTTCTGTGGTTTGTTTTCCATGAAGAAAGGGGCAAAGTATCAGTCAGTCAGCAAGTTGTGGGTGTAGCAGAGAAAGGCTGTTACAAAAAAGAGGACTTGAACAAAGCAGTCTGTCTACAGTTGTTTGCATTCCTGAGCTGTGATGATTGCCTTCCAAGTAATCCCTTTTGAAGTTTCTGTGTGATCTGTATTGGGGTTGGTTTGTTCCCTTTTGGTTTTCTGGGGTTGAGGTTTCTTGGGACTGTTTTGTTTTTCTAGGTTTTGTTCTTTGTGCACTTTCTTTCTCTCCTCCTTCCCTCCGTGCATCCCCACAATCATCCTTGATTTTCTTATTTTACATGCAGTGTACCCTGAACTTGGTTTGCTGACTTACCCTGTTTGAAATTGAAACCAGTTTTACATGAACAAGAACTGCTTTGCAATTAGTTATATCCTTTGGTACAGGTTTGAGGCTAGAAAATTCGGTAGTCTGTGGAATTGCACATTTATTCTCTCATCAAAATTTCAGTGGATTCCACCAGGTGTTCACTAGAAGTTACCTCCTTTACCTTGCTCTGGGAATTATCTGTAAATTGCTTGCATGTCCTATGCATTGTGTCATAAATGATTTCCTACTCTTGTATTTCTGGAAGAAGTGAATAACTAATCTCCTTTCAAATGATGAGGTCTATACCATACTTAGCTAGTTAGGAAAACAAAGAGTTACAGTGATGGTAACTTTTTTCTCTCCACCTTCTTTGACTGCAGATCAGCTGGCTCTAGCTTCAGGCAGTATGGCACAGGTGAAATGAGAGGAGGCTGGTGTGTGCAGCAGGGAGAGCAGCACGCTCTTCTGGCTTACGTTTGATAACTGAGATGCATTTAGGATTTTGCTGTTACATTTGTCAAAAGGTATTTTTCAAGGCATCATGATACAGGCTTTCCCCTCCAGACGGGTTTCTGTGTACAGCATACCAGCTCCATACGACTCTGGGCAGACTGCAGGGCAGGTAAGAGACACCAGATAAGCTTTACAACAGGAACACAATAAATTCTCTCTCTGTGCACTGTGGTGTGTATTGACCTCTGTTCTTCCTATGCAAACTGCTCCTAAGCAAAATGAGTAACAATTTCCCTCCTCCATTTATATAGCTTGAAATGCATGCTGCAATCAAGCAGACAGGAAATACTTGTGCTTCACGTGTGATATAGATGATAACATGAAAGATATGATCTCAATTTAAACCTCTTTAAAAGGGCAAACTTTTCTACTGTTGTCTTACTCGTTGCTGCCTTCCCCGTGTTGTCTTCTAGGGAAATCTGCAGATTCGCTCCTGCACACCCTACCCAGAAGGCTTGTGTCAGAAATACTGGCTTTTCAAATGGATGAGGTTGTGTTTCTGGAGAAGATGGCTTCTAGGAATACTACCTTTAGTTTCTTTAATAGTTACAGTAACCGTGCTAGTCCTGCATTATTCATTCTGTAAGTGTTACTCCCCAGCATGGTCTGTATGGGATGGGTATTTTGCACTGTGTGAATAAATAATACAAGTTCTGCACTAAGCAGCTAAGCACATAATTGTGTACAAACTACCGATTTTCCCTTCTCTTTCATCTCTTTGCTAAAGCAACAAAATGCACAGTAATTATCGGTTAGTAGTTGCACAAGAATAATGAAGGTATGACTTTTATCTCTAAATTTTGTGTCTCTGCTTGGGAACACTATCTTTTATTATAACTGTAATTTTCCCCAGAACCTCTAGGAATTAACTGTCTACATTCTGTTTGGTTTTTCAAAACAAAGGTTTGTAAAACACCTTATAAACACTCCTGCCTAGGTCTGAACATATAGCCATTAAAATCATATCTTTTTCAGGAGAATAGCACTGCAACAGCCAGAAGTTATAAACCTAAAGCTTCCTAGTAGAAATGCCTGTCTGAACCTGCACTTCATTCCTCTCCTTTCTTTCTGGGCGTTATTCTGTCAGTGGTACTGACTTGCCACTCTGACTATTACTGCTGTTTCTGTTAAGAACTAATACCAGCAGATGGCAAGGACAAATACATGCTTCTGCAAACCTCTTGTTCAGAAAGCTTTTCTGTTATGTTATTGGCTGTGCTAACATTTTTATTTTTTTTTTTTTTTTTTCTCTCTTCTCTCTTCTCTCTCCCCTTCTCCCCTCTCTCTTTCCTCTCTTCTCAGCCCCAGCTTTTTCCTTTATTTATATTGGTGGAAGTATAGAAATTCCTAATTTGACTTACACAAATGACCTCAGTGATCCAAAGTCACAGAAATTCCTCCTGCAAGCAGAAGCAATCCAAAATTACGTAAGTTCCCACATGATCTTTAAGGTCCTTTCCAATCCAAATCGCTCTATCATTGTATGATAAGTATATTAATAATTTAAAAATATTTATTACAGAATTAGGCTGGAATGAGGAGAAAACTCCAGTTAGTTGCCTTTTGTTTTTTGGGGTTTTTTTTCCCCTTCAAAACGGTAAGTTTCAAGCTAGCAAGTGCTTCAGCAGTGTACAGGTCTAGGTGGGGCTGTCTGTCTCACATTAGGCCAATATTTTCTAGGTAATAAAACCTGAGGGTTTCACGGTTATGGAAAATTATTTTTCTAAAAGGAATTAGGATTTTTTTGTTTTGTTTTATTTAAACACTTTTCCTTTGTTTTTATCTGATTTTTTTTTCTTTCAATTATAGCTCCAATTGAATGTTTAACTGTTTTGTTTTGTTTTCTTTCCCTTATCCTCTACAACAGTGCTTGCTTTCTTGCACTTCTTATGTAAGTTCCTATTTATGAGATCAATACTGTTTCCTGGGTACACGTGAACAGTCTAAAACACAAAGCAGTTCTCTGTTAGTCTGTATTTCCCAAAAGAGCTGATCTAGTGTCTCAAAGCTGCTTTGTGAACAGCCAATACAGGTTGCTCAAGTCCAGCTTATATGCCAGAAATTTAAAGACTGAAACTAAAATATAAAGGTAAGTCTTCTTTTCATGGCTAATTATCAAGAGTTATCTCAATAGTCTTGAAATGTGATGTGACTTAAGTAATTTTATTATTTTTTTTAGTGGAAATGAATGTGCATTTATGTTCCTCAGTTGATACATTTTGTGAAAATGATAGCTAGTGCTTGTAATATGGGGGGGGTGTAAGGAAGAGGGAAGGAAGGAAAAAGCCAAATACTTTATAGCATGAAACTGACACTAAAATGTAATGCTTTATGTTTTCATTTACTGTTATTTAACTGTCAGTTTGCAGAAACATATGAGTCTTCCTCCCTGGGAAATTACTACTTGAAGTCTGTAGTGGTTGCTTTTAGGTAGGTACTGTTCCAGCATATGGTATAAATTTGAGATATTTAGTTGTGTTTGTTTTAACTAGTTTAAGATGTACAGAAATAACATACCTGGAAGAACATACAGGTCTCTGTAACAGAATAAAAAAAAAATACAGAAATGCACTTCAGAGGTATCACAGGGGGTCAGGATTTGGAAGGGACCTTGGAGATCTTTGAGCCCAACCCCCCTGCCAGAGCAGGATCATATAATCTAGCACTTAAGTATGTGAGCTAAGAACTGAGGTCATAGTGTGACTTCAGTCTTGCCCTGTAGAATCTGTGAGATAAATGAAGTCTAATTAATAGCTCCTTGGTTTATGGATTGCTTTGTAGTCCATTCATTTTTGAATTTTAAATTTGCCATTCAGCAGGGCTTTTTCTCTACTGCTTGCAGAATCTTATTTTGGTTTTGTCTATTTAAATGAAGTTCCTTTTAAGCCTCTCAAAAAATTAAAGGTGTAATTGTGGGAAGGGCACTCTACTTAAGCTTCTTACGAGAAATATAAGCACATTGAGTGTATGGCTACTACTATCCTGATAGACTTTGAAAATTTCTGAAAAGTCAATCTATAGGCCATTTGGAAAGGAAGAGTGTGTTAGACTGTCTCTTTGAATTACTTAAGTAATACCTCATGTATGTACACATACAGGCTGTTTATTTCATCATGCAAAATGTTGTGCCAAAGTACAAGCATAAAATTATACTGGCATATGGTGTTAGCCTGAGTTAAATATTAAGGAAAATGTGTCTGGAGCTGTACTATGATATTAGAAGTGTATAATTATACAGCAGGGATGGAAACATCCAATTCCATTAAAAATACTGCAAGGATTTTCTGTGAAATGTAGTTTTCAGTCTCCATGTGTAACTGTTTAAGCAGTGTATTTTCAACTTATTTCTTCTGTATGGAGAAAGCAATTGTTAAACAAGAGAACTTTTTATCATCACGTTCAGCTGCAATCTTTGCACAGTAGCTCAGCTGGCCAGGAAACTGTGCAAGCCTAATATACAGACCAGTGGAAAGCATGTCTGAAGTACTAATTAGAGTGTATTTATGATGTAGATTTTTTTTTTTTCCCTCTTTCCCTCTACAGTGAAGGGGAGTCTGGCCTTAGAGCTTACTACTGGAATAAGTTCTCGGCACCACAGGATATGGTTACTTCTCTTACAAAATTGAACCCAGCAGAACAAAAAGAAATCAGTAGTAAAAAGACAACTCACATCTTCAGCTCTTCTGGGGAGGAAGATTTTGATCTTGATACACTGGAGCTTTTTGGTAACAATGTACCTGTCATTTAATTCCTATTCTGTCTATTTTTCTTTCTTCAGTTTGTGTCTTCAGTTTGTGTGTCTGATAGTTATTAAATTTCAGTTTCAGATTCCACAGAATATGATGTGATGCTAAAATCAGGTAATTCTGCTTCAATCCCAACTGATATGTCTTTGGGGAATAAAGTCCTGTGACAAAAAAATGGCAGCTTCCCAATTATCCTTATATCTGTAGGACCTATGAACCAAACTAGGCAAGAGATCTCCTTAGCCTGTGTTCCAAATAAAGGCTGGAATGAAAATAATTTGCAGTTTTTATTCTGATGTTTTGACTAGAACGGGTGAAATTTAATAGTTCCCAATGAATTGCAATGAGCTGTGGCTCCTTTTCTTGTCATCTTTTAAAAAGCTACTCCACAAATTTTTACATAATTTATTTGCCTTGTACCTAGATCATTTGGGTTATTAATGTTTAGTGATCAGTCAAATACTGTAGAGCTTTTGTTCACTTCACCTGGTTTCTCCATATCAAGCACACCTCAAGATTGACTCCATATGCCTGGTGTTCTCATTGCTTGGAGAGGGATGAAGAGAAAATGATGCAGAAACCATTAGGTTTAGAGAAGAGATGGTAGCTGTTGCATCCAAGTCCCCTCATGCTTGCCAAGTGTGTGATGATTTGCTGGTGGTGAGGCATTGTACTTCCCTAGCCAGAGCAGAAGGTGATGCAGCCTGGTAGGGAAAAGGGGATAGAGTTGTAAAGGTAAGGGAAAAGAAAGATTGAAGTAGTTGCTAAGTACATGTAGGTGATTGTTGCCTCCTCTTCTGAAGTTTTATCCAGTAACTTAATTTGTCTTCAAAGTTAACAGTTTTTCAGCCACTGATCTAGCTTCTCTTGTATAGCAGTATCCTTTGACCTGTATGCCAAGCCAGGTGACAACAGGACTCTAACTCTGATGAATCCCAAAAAGTCTTTTTATCAATGGAGGCTGCGAGTTCCTTCTAACTATGTGGTGAGACTGGTAGTTATCACTTTGCATGGCGTCACTCCAAAGAGCTGTGCATCCCACCACTTATCAGCATATGATTTCCTTCTTCCTCTGCAGAACAAGATCATTACAAGGTATGATAGTACTGAGCAAATATGTTTTGATGTAAAATGTCAAAAATGATGTTTTACTGAGCTGTACAGAAACCGTAGTGATATGAAATTGATATTAACCAAGCTTCCAAATTGGTCCAAATGAAATTTAATTAAACATCTTGTATAAGACAATAAAAAGATCTTCCATATTATACCCACCTCAATTAATTAGAATCATAGAATATCTTGCATTGGAAGGGACTCATAAGGATCATCACATCAAACTTCCTTGTCATCACAGGACTACCTAAAACTAAACCACATGACTAAGAGCATTGTTCAGATTCATCTTGAACTCTGAAAGGCTTGGTGCCATAACCACTTCTCTGGGGAGCCTGTTAGAAATTCCTGTGAGTTTTACTCTACATTATGACTAACTTTTACTGGTTTTGGTTGCATATAATTACTGTCACAACTCAAAAAAAAACAAAACCAACCAATCAAACAAAGCAACAAAAAACCCAACAGATTTTCTTTTATTTTTTTTTAATGCTTTTTTAGAGTATTGTATTACTTGTTTATAAATGCATGTTTTATAGCAGTCCAGTCAAAACCAAATCCCTGCTCATTACAGGGGTGTTGTGTCTATGGAACACAGTGCACATGGCAGTGTGGAGGAGACTCAAATTGTTGATTTTATAAAGGATTGGCAATTATTATAATTAAAAGACTTTAATGTCTACAAAAAAAAAGGAAAATCACAGAAACATTGTCTAGTGTCTCGCATTAAATGAGTGCAGGGAATAGCCTGCTAAAGGAGAAGATGACCACTTAAATTTAAGATTAAAAAATTGTATTTTAATGCTGCCACTCTGGTTCTCAGTGACATCAAAGAACTTGATGCAGGGCTGTGACAGAAGAAATACATTGTGTGTGTGTTTGTGTGTGGTTTCAAAAGGGAATAAATATGAGTGAATTTACAGGTGCAAGAAATAGCATCTCAATTTATAAGTGGTAGTAAGTTTTCAAGCTTCAGGATACATTTTAGTTCATTATTATTTAAACAAAATAAGAACAATAAGAAGAAAATTGTGTCACATCTTGTGTGACAGCTCTTCTGACACGAAACCAAGGTGAATGATAATAGATTAAAAATGCTTGAGTTCATTACTTGTTGCATAGATGCTGCTCAACACTGCTGCACTGGCACTTGTTGCCTTTTCAGTGCTACCCGCTCCTCAGTGCCACTATCCCTACTGAAGTAACATTATCTGGCACTGCTTTTCTGATGCTTCCACAGGTCTGACAACTCCAGGTTACCTGTTAGGCAAGAACATCTGTGATATTCACGTAGAATGACTAAGCCTCATTGCTGGGAAACTCTAGTGTCTTGTGTAATAATAACTGCGTGGAAGAATAGAGGGGAAGTGGTAGCCAGGGAAATGCTTTTGAAACACAGATGACCAGATCCGAGTTAGTTTTGCACAGTTTCTCAGCAAAGATGACTGGAAAGCAGGAAATGGTTTGGGTTTGGTTGTTTTTTTTTTAAATGCAGTTTTTGTGACATTTCAGATGGTGTGGATCTGGGGCCTGGACTCCTTCTGTGGTACGTTTAACTTCATCAAGTAATGTGATGTTACTTACCTTCTCACTGGACCGAAGAGGAGAAAGCAACATATTAAAAGCTCACTTCCAAGCTGTTCCCAAAATCAGTAAGTTGTTAATAGAAATAAGCATCTGATGTAAGCGCACTTATTCCTGTTACTGTCTCTAGTTGATATTGCCTGAATGTATTTGGGGGAGGGAATGTTGGCATATAAATCAAGGAATTGTCATTCTGACCTACTGAAAAATAATGTCTGAGAATTGAACAAAGAATTAATATACTTTGGCCTGGGAGAATTTTTTTGTCTTCCTGATTAGCACTAGAGCTCTCTTCCCCACACATCGCTCAGTGTTACCTGTGTAGAGTAATGGCAGCAGAGGAGCCAGCCAGATGGCACTAGGGACACTCTATCTCTAGGCAAAGCTAGACAGCCCCAGTGCCAGAGCAGCACTTGGACCACTTCTGGCAGTCTATCTCCAGCTTGAGGGGTGCATGTTTTATGAAGATGGAAAACAAGAGCAAGCAATTCTAGTATGTCTTTGATCATGTTGTGAAAGCACTGCTAATTGTAGTTAACTGCATAAGGAAAATGTATTCAAGGCCTAAGAAGTGTGTGTCAAATTTATAGCATACCATGAATTTTGCAGGAGCTGCATGATTAGTGAAATATTTTGAATAATGATAAAATGTAGTATTTGACAGGAGATATAGGGGCTTCCACTAGTGAAAGTTCAGCCACAATTATTTGGTAAGTTCTAAGTGAAATCATTCTGACAGTTAAGCAAGTGACTATTTTTTTAATTTGTGGAGCAAATTGGAGAGAATAAACTTTTCACAAAAGTTACACATTTTGGTTTATATCTCTGTGGATGTTGCTTAGGCAAATACTCATCCCATGCACATTACAAAATGGGCTTGTTTCATTGTTCTGAAGATAGGCACTCCAAATGATGTATAGAATGGGTTTTGCTCCAAAAATTTGCTGTTTTCAAAATTGTCTTAATTTGTTCTATTCATGTTTGCATTTACTAGGCTACCTAAAGGATACAAAATTCACTAAAAACTGGATATAGAGGAGTGTTCTTGGTAGAAATTAAAACCTCGAAGATATTATTCAAATGTAGCATGAATTTTCAGACTGAAAACAGACAGACAGGCTTCCTGGTTTACATTAAATGATGGAATTTGATCCGAATATAAGAGAAATTCAGTGTGAAGTGGAAATTATGTGACTTTGTGTTAATACAGGCAAAGTTTAGTGTTGCAACCCATTCTTCTGACTCTGTACATAGAGAAGGGGCATAGTAAGTGAAGTAGGCTCTGCACTTTAGCCCAGCTTCTTGCTAATGTATTTCTCTCCCAGTGTGTGGTGGTCATTATATTGCCTGGAATGGGACACTGAGGTCTCCTTACTACCCAAGTTACTACCCACCAAAGATTGACTGCAGCTGGATTATCAGAGTAAGTGCTGGGAACTCTTCTGAGTAGTGCTGGCTTTGCTTTATGCAATGTAGACATAAATGGGAGAAGTGGCTTTCAGTGTGGGTGGAATGGAGGGAAAACATACTAAGACCACTGCTTAATTAAACATCACTTCATCCAAGCTCAAGACAGGTGCATTCCTTTGGGTAAAAAAATCAAGTAGAGGAGGCAGAAGACCAGCATGGATGAGCAAGGAGCTGCTGGAAAAACCTCAAGTGGAAGAATGAAGTTCATAGCATGTGGAAAAAGGGACTGGTCTCTTGGGAGAATTATAGGAATGGTGTCAGGATATGTAGGGTTGCAACAAGGAAGGCCAAGACCTTCTTGGAATTAACTCCTGGCAAAGGAAGTACAGGAGAACAAGAAGGGCTTCTTCAAGTACACCAATGGTAAAAGGAAGACGGGAAAATGTGGGCCCACTGCTGAATGAGGTGGGAGCCCTGGTGCCAGAGGATGCAGAGAAGGCAGAGCTACTGCATGCCTTCTTTGCTTCTTCGCTGCCAAGACCAGCCCCCAGGAGTCCCTGACCATGGAAATAAGAGGAAGTCTCCTTCTCTCCTGCAAGGANACTTGCTGGAAAGCAGCTCCATGGAGAGGGACCTTGGTGTCCTGGTGGACAAGAAGTTATCCATGGAACAGCCATGTGCCCTTGTGGCCAGGAAGGCCAATGGTGTCCTGAGGTGCGTTAAGAAGAGTGTGTCCAGTAGGTTAAGGGAGGTTCTCCTTCTCTGTCTACTCTGCACCAATGAGACCATATCTGGAGTACTGTGTCCAGTTCTGGTCTCCCCAGTTCAAGAGGGACAGGGAAATACTAGAGAGAGTCCAATGGAGAGCTATGAAGATGATGAGGGGAGTGGAACATCTCTCTTAGGAGGAAAGGCTGAGAGCCCTGGAGCTGTTTATCCTGGCAAAGAGAAGACTGAGAGGGGATCTTATTAATGTTTCCCAATATCTAAAGGGTGAGTGTCAAGTAGAAGGGGCTGGTCTCTTTTCAGTGGTGCCCTGTGATAGGACAAGAGGTGATGGTCGCAAGGTGAAACACAGGAGGTTCCACCTCAAGATGAGGAAAAACTTCTTCACTGTGAGAGTGACAGAGCCTGGAACAGGCTGCCCAGGGACGTTGTGGAGGCTCCTTCTCTTACAGACTTTCAATACCCACCTGGATCTGTTCTTGTGTGGTCTGCCCTAGGTGGTCTTGCACTGGCAGGAGCTGGAAGGACTTCCAGAGGTCCTTTCCAACCCCTGACATTCTATGACTCTATGAAATCTCTTATTTGACCTCCTGGAACATGTAGCAGCACAAATATAGCATGAACTTCAGGTAGAGTTTTCTGTGGTGACTGTACGAAGCCTTACACTCCTTTATCTGGCACAGTCTGGCTCAAGCTGGGTCTGAAAACATTTCTATACATGTTTAAAATAGCACCTTTTTTGTTGTTGTTGTTTGAAAAAATGCTGATTTGCTTAATAAAAAATCCAGTATTTTCAATCTGATAAATAAGACAGGATTTACCTTTTCATTTTGTGGATGTGTATGTGTCAGGATATTTATCCTTGGATTTTTAGGCACCCTTGCCTGGCTACAAGCTCTTATTAAAAATCCTCATAATACAAATTCAAGAGAAGTCTCCAGGGTCCAGTAAATGTGATAAAGACTGGTTAGAAATTGATGGGGTCAGGTGAGTAAATACACTATTTTCTGACATATTCATTTACATTTTCCTGTTTTGCAGAATGTGCTGAAGAATAAAAGTCTCACCACTCCAGTGCAGAAAGATGCATGTCAACAAAATTTGACATGCTCCCACTGAATTTCAGCAGAATAATGTTCTCAGTCCTGCACTAGTACTAAACATTTGTCATTACATTAATTAATCCTGCTTTTTGGACACAGGCATTTCTGTTATGTGTCCACTTATTTTGCCATTCCCCTTACGAGTGATGACATTGAAAACTACAGGATTTTATGCAGCTGCCATTTGAACTGTAAATTCCTGGCAAAGCTCTTGACATGGCTGTAGAGCCTGCATCATCTGAAGTTTTAGTTTCTATACTACTTAATCTTCAGCAATCATAATTTTTTTCTGTAAATAAGACAAGTTGTGATGTGAGTGCTTAAAGGAAATAAATAAATGCCCCCATGCCCAGACTTCCCCCACCCTCTAAAAAAAACCCTAACCCTAAACTAAACCCCAAAAAATAGTATTCAGAGTAGTTTTTCTCTTGGAATGGGAGTGTATTGAAGCTGTTGGATTTGCCTGTATGATTCCATTCTTGGATATGTAGCTTTTTCATTTGCAAATCTGAAATCAGGTATGCTTAGAAGCAGTTTGCATTTACAAGGTAGATTCTGACACTTACCATCTTGCTGTATTTTGTTTCAAAGTCTGTTAGTGCACAGAAGTTGTGGAGTGGAAGGCACTAGTCAATAGGCTTTCTAATACTGCTATTGGGCTGGTTCAACACTAAAAAATAACTGATCTTTTTTGTGTTGTTCTAATGTTTTTTTGGCATTTGTACCTTTCAGTAAAAGGAGAGGTAACTGGATGGTAATGGTCAGTCTGGTTAGAAATCAACTATTCTCACTTTTGCCTTGCTAGATACTGTAAAGCTCTGTCAGAAAACATGCTGAGAGAGTATGGCTATTCTGTCACCATCAACTTCCATTCCGATGAACTGGTCACCCACAGAGGATTTTATATTGAATACAAAGCCTTCAGACACAGAGACCGTAAGTGAATAAGCACATACTTAGAGTTTTGAGGAAAAACTATCAAGAAACCATGCTTGAAAAACCAACCACATACAAATTGACCTGGCTTTTTTTTTTTTTCCTTAACCTGACTGCAAGAGACAAAAGTTTAAAATGTTATGTACTTAATTGAACCAATACACTTATTTACTTGTGATGTTTCTTAGAAAAAAATACATCTGCAAAATACACTTTGTACATTCCTTCTCATTCCTTTACCCAATGTAATGTCTAGGTAGCTAACATTCTCTGTGATTTGAAGAAACACATTGAATTTGTGAAAACTCTGCATATCCTGAGCTTGCCTGACTGAGCGTAGTTCTGTTTGTTCCTGTACACTTAGAACTGTTTATGTGTTGAGATCTATGGTACAGATTCTTGCTTCATGCCTTTCGTTAGAAATAAGCGGTAGATTTTGTGGTCAGTTGTTCTGTAGAACTTAAGATATTTTCAGAGACATCATCTTTTTCTGTTAGTGTTTCCTAACAAATAAAGTTATGCTATGTCCTGTGGTTACTCTGGTTACTGCCTCAAAAATGGTTCAGAGACAAGTCACAGCCTAGAAAATCTCAAGTCTCTATTGCATATATAGGTCTTTACTTTGGGTGTGCTCTGCTCCATTTCTAGCACTGAGCCAGCAAGCAGATGGCTCAAAGTCATGGAAACGATCCTTAATCACAGTCATAAGGATCTGTATTGTGACTCACCAGGAGGGGTAGGTTAGCTGTGATGTGTCAGTATCAAGTCAATACAGTGCTGTCGTTTGTGGAGGGCTGTCTGAGAGAGCAGAATGTATTGAAAGCAGTGGTCTTCCACAGCAGCCTTGCTTGTAGCAATAGTAAGAGAGAGGGGGGAAGAAAAAAAAA
>VWZY01007449.1:183071-202155 GCA_013399075.1 Chloroceryle aenea | reverse complement strand
GGGGGGGAGAAGCCAGCCATTAGCTGGAAATCTTCAGCTGAAGAGATGATGGAGAAGGTCCTGCTTTGAGCTAGTGCTGGCTGTGTAGTGTGTGCTCTCCTCCCACTGACATCACATGCAAGGCAATGATGACACCAGAATGAAACTGATTAGATAAATGTGGGACAAATGTGTTTGGTCCTTCAATCTGATTTAGCAGTTAATTTGCCTGTGGTGCTAGAGGGATAAAAGTACATGTTGAGCTGACCTGGGCTTCCCATAAAATGTCTGAAAAAGTGGAGGAGAAAAAACAGCTTTATCTGTTGCAAGGAAACACCTTAGCAATGATACTAGTTTTTAGTTTAAGGGAAAGAGATTCTTGATGAAAGGCTGTTTCATAATGAAATTACCAAATTTCCAAAGTGCTTGATAAAGCGCATCAGATAGGAAGTTGGAATGTAGTAACACAGAGATTAATTTCTACCATATTTTAATGGCAGAAAATGTGTATTTCTAATACTAAAGAGAATATCTAGTTTTGACTTTGTCTTTTTTTTGGGTTGGGTTTTGTTTTTTGTTTTGTTTTGTTTTGTTTTTTCACCTCTCCCCAGATGCTCCTGTGTAAAATACTTTACATTAACAAATTGAAGAGGTAGTAATTGTATATCTGTGCTGAATCACTTCCAACCCTTAGAATGAAGGAGTGAATGTGAATTTGATTTTCTAAGTCCACTTAGGTGAATATTTAATTCAGACTACTTGATATAAAGCCTTGGCAGATATGCCAAGTAATATACCATTTCCCTTTTTAATATTCAATTTATTTTATAAATGATACTAGCGTTGGTTTTTAACAGCCATTTTAACTTTTCTTCATAGTATAGTTCTGTGTTAATGTATTTAGACTTTAAAAGTATGTCTAGTGTCATTAATTTCTTATTTCCCTAGCTTAGATGTGCAGATAGAACATGCATTCCTTCAAACATTCAGTCTGAAGGCTGGGAAGGCTGCTCAGATAATGGCCATGAATTAGTGGTAGGGAAATTATTTTTTGTTCGTGTTCTTCTGGAAACAGTTAATTCCAGGAGCTTTAGATACTGGCTCTAATTAACCCTAGAATATTGGCAGCTATCTTTAGGATCACATGAAGGATGTGGCTGAAGATCTAAAGTCTGGAGAAGAGGACTCTCTTTAAACAGTGGGAGAACAGAAAAAAATGAGAAGGGAATTTTACACCAATCTTTACAAGTTATGCTTAAAAAAAAGAATGGTGAAAACTGTATTAAAAAACAGCATGAAGTTTTAAATTTTGCTTTTAAATATCCTCTCTGTTGTGAGAGGATAGAGGAAAAGTTGTACTTTGACACTGTCCTGTGTCCCAAACTTACAGTAAGTGAGGGAAACATGGTGAGAAAAAATTGTAGAAAAATGTTTCCAGAGAGTGCTTGGCAGTGACTCATCACCAAAATGGAAGAACATTTTTGGTGTCATTCTGCAAGTGTTTGTTATGGGATATCTCATAATTTTTGTTACTGATCTAAATGATGGATTAGAGAAGATGCTTATGAAATAGGAAAAGTGTCACAAAATGGAAAGAGGGATGCATTTATAAATGATGCTGACATGCTGGAGAATGTATATGGAGAAAATTCTGTCCCATTCCATAAAGACAAGATCTGAACTTAAGTAATCAAATTCACTTATGGATTGCCTAAGTGATTTTCTGTTGAAAAACTGGTGTGGGGAAGGGTGTGATAGTGATTCAAAAGCCGACCTGAAAATTACAAAGTCATAAAATTTTCTCTGTGTGTTTTGTGTGTGTTTGGTGTTTAATTGTTTTCCCTTTTAAAGTAAGACAGGAGTTTGAAAGGATCTTTGCAGTCACCAGTGGGAAGGCTTCAGCTTGAGTACTGTATCCAAATTGGGCATTGCACATATAAGAAAATAGGAAATGATGAAGAGGTGCTGTAAAGGGTGACAAGAAGGTAATCTTGTCAGAAATTAATAAGTCAGAGAGAACAGCACAAGCTCAGTAATGCAACAGGTCTCTCTGTCACTGGAGGTTATCGAAACCAAGACAGACTAAGGTCTGGAAGAGGTGGCTCAGTCGCATCAACATCACCCCTGGTAGGGAGTGTAGCATGTGGCTGATAGACAGCTATTTGGACTATAAAGCATTTACAGACTTTTCTTCTTCAGGTTGTATTCCAGAACATTTGAACTGTGGTGATAGGAAATGTCAACAACCGTATAAAACTTGTAAAGACGATGACAGCTGTGGGGAGGACAGTGATGAAAACAATTGCTGTAAGTATGTATTTTTAGCCATTTTCCAAAAGATGGTGAAAGGCAGAAGCAGGAGTATGCTAATTTTAATGGATACATTTAGTATTTCTATATATTTGGTTTTTTTCTTAGTGAAAAGTAAAAGTTTCATAATAACAGACAAAACAAAACAAAAACATGCAAAGTATAACTGGTTCTAGGGAGAGTCTAGACAAGAAATTATTGAACCAAAATCTACAATAATGGTGATTTTTAGTTAGATGACTAACAACAGCTTGCTGCTGATCCTGTTAAAGAACATTTTTTCCCCAACTGCTGCCAGATCAGTACTAAATAATATAAGGGAGAGAGACATAGTAGCTTTCTGGCTTTTGCTCTTTGCCACATGAGTGGTCTCTTTATTGTAGATCCACCACAGTTATTGGCATTGTTGGTACTACTAATATCTCCCTAATGACTTGATGCATTTTACCTCTATAATTTTTGCCTTGTTTTGAAGCTTAGGTCCTTGAGGTAACCAGGAATATGTCCTTGCTTGTCAAAGAAAAAAAAAATAGATACCTTCCACTGTTTAGGGGTCACTGTAAACAACTGATAAGAATGATAGGAATGGGAACCTATTGCTGAGAACTACTGGGATTTCTACATAGTGAACTGTGATAGTCCTTAGCCAAAAAATTATTAGAGGGAGGTATAAAGTTTTTCCAAAATTTTCTCAACTTTCCCTTAAGAAACCAAAAAGGTTGACTAACAGATGAAACTTTCTGTGAAGATTTAGAATTTGTAATGCCAGTAGCACTAGTCAAGGTAAAACAACAGGTCTGAGAAGTCTATCTTGCCCAGTTTAGAGTTAAGTAAAAGGGAGTGAGGACAGATGGAAGCTCTTCTGTCTTCTTCCTCTTAGACAATGAAGACAGAAAGTAGTGTGATCTTTAGTCAGAGTGGAACATTCTCCCTGTCCCCTCTCCACAGAGGGACCAGTTTATAGCAGTAAAGACTATGACTTCAAGCAGACTATGCTGTATAGATTTGACCAACTTTCACCAAATAGGTTGGACATGCAAACTCTTTTAATCATTTCAAACTATGTCTCCAAACATGTGACACTATCTTCTCTCTCTTATTTCAGCCTATAAAAGTTGCCCCCCTTATGCCTACAAATGCCTCAATGGAAATTGCTTGCTGAAACCAAATCCTGAATGTGATGGGAAAAAAGACTGTGCAGATGGATCTGATGAAATGAACTGTGGTGTGGTAACATTCATTTAAAAATTAGGCTTGGAACTAATTAGAATTAATTCCCTTAGACTTGGAAAATTGAGTCAGGAATTTGTGCTATGGTCAAGCATTATTGGATTAAGAATTGACTAAATCAGATATGAAGTTTTAAAAATTAATCTCCTGGTAAATTCCGTATGAAAATGTCTGTCTTGAATATTGCACTGTTTCATTTTAAATCCACTGATCCATTCTGTCTATGATGGCTTGTTCCAAGCAATACACACTTCCAGGATAAGGTGGTAGATCTTGGTGCTTGTCTGAGCTGAGTGAAATGCAGTCAAGGAGTTGTGTATTTAAGAAGGGAAAAGATAGGAAATTTTATTCAAGTGAAAACAGCTTATAATTATGTTAAATATCTTTTTTGAGTTACCAGCCTCTTTAGAAAGCTTAGGCAATGATTGGTTTATTCCTGACATGTCCATTGAGTGAAAATAGGCAAGCACCCTTACCTTTTACCACTTGCACATTAAGAAAATATTTTTTTTCAACAACTTTGAGGTCTAGTGAAAGTGCTTTGTGTTTTTTATTACTATTTAATTCAATTATTTTTGTTAGCTTGTGGAAGACACCAGCTTAGAAAACCCAGAATTGTTGGAGGTGAAGATGCAAGATCTGGAAAGTGGCCTTGGCAAGCAAGCTTACAGATGGGAGCACAGGGCCATGTATGTGGTGCCTCTGTTATTTCCAATAGGTGGCTCGTGTCTGCTGCCCATTGTTTCCTGGACTCTAATTCTGTGAGGTAAGAATGTTACACTATTATAGAGTAATAAAAACTTTACAGTGTTGGTTTCAAAAGACTGCAGTATCTATTCCTTGACAAGATAAGCTGATTCAGGGTATAAAACTCTGTGCCATGCTATCACTACATGAACCCTCAATATAGCAGTCTTCTGGCATCGAAAGTCCTAAGTATGTGAAGAAAATATTTTACCTCTGTTTCCAGTGAATCCTGCATGATGAAATTCACTATTTTGTTAGATATAGGGCAAACACATTTTTATGTTGTTGTTTTGGTTTTGTTGTGGTTTTTTTTATTTTTAATAATATGCTTTTCTGACTTCTGAAGCATGGTGCATTGCAAGGAATTGGATTTATAGCTCCAGCAAAGTATTAGTTTTAGAACAGTAAGGAAAAACATTACTTAATGTTTTAGGAGGCAGAGATTATACTGCATCTGTCTTCCTAAGTGGTGATCTACTCCGTTCACTTTGGTTTTGATGAATCTCATCAAATACTGAAAGGTAGGTTAATACAGTGTCAGTTCACTTCATTTTTCTTTCCAATGGGACATTCTAAAAACATTCTCTTTCCAGATACTCTGTTCCTTCGGGATGGAGAGCATACATGGGCTTACATACTGTTAATGAAAAGAGCAATCATATAGCTATGAGGTCAATCAAAAGGATTATTGTCCACCCATGGTATGACCAATCTATCTCAGACTATGACATCGCCTTGTTGGAAATGATGACACCTGTATTCTTCAGTGAGCTGGTACAGCCCATTTGTTTACCCAGCAGCTCTAGAGTATTTGTTTATGGAACTGTCTGCTATGTAACTGGCTGGGGAGCCATAAAAGAAAATAGTATGTTAATTTCCTGGATATACTACTTGCAAATGTGGATTAATTTTAAACTCTAACAATTAAATATTGATAGTAATAAGGAAGAATATCTGCGGTTTACCTAGTAGGTCTATAAAAAGTTTTAAAATGTCCCCTTAGCTGCAGTCTCTGAATTCTGAATGTTTGCTTAGGTGGCAGGTCGTGACAGTATGAGTACTCAAGTGTCGCAGACTATCAAGCAGCAAATGGCCATGGATTTACAAAAATACGCCTGTTTTCATGGTCATGGCTCCTTTAATCTGGTGATTAGTGAATAATAAAACTTACATGTAACTAAAGTAGTGACTTGCAACTATTGCAGAGAGACAATTTGTCTCCAAGACTGTGGTTGAAAATATAGGGCCATGAACAGCAATAATTGTAAAAATACTCTGGAGGTTTTTTATTCTTTGGTCTGTCTCAACCAAAGGCATTTTGATGTAGGCCTCGTGAAGAGTTTTGCCTCTGTGGAACTTGGGATAGCAAGCTGCAGTGGTGGGGGGCATAGGGAGGGCAAGCAGAGTTGGAGATGGGTGGGGGCAAGAGCCCATGGGATATTGGCGTGGTCTCGGCATTAAACAGCAGCCAGCTTTGAAAACTGGGCTTAGGCTCAGCATTGCAGTGGTCCACACAATTTCACTGAGACCTGGTTCCTCATGTTTGATCAGAGGCTATACAGAGATTATCTATTAATTTTTGATATATTATAATAGATATTATAGATATACTCCTTTAGATAGTATTATCTATTATTATCTGTTATTATCTATTTGCTGTGGTAATTCTAACTTTCTTAATGCACCCCTTTAAAAAAAATAGAGTTAAATCTAGATAACAATGTAATAAACAAATGAAGTGTAATGGCTTTACAGTTGATGCCTTCTTGGTGTCCTCCTTTTTAACATATTTTTTAAACAAAATTATGCAGGCAATATATAAAAGTCAGTATAATGGTGTATGAAAAAAACACATATTTTTCTATCTTAGCTCTCTCATCTCTTGCCCACCCTCAGATAATGAACAAACAAACCAAAACCCAGTATTACTTCTTCTGATCATCCAGTTTTGAAAAGGTTATGTTTACTGTTGGGTCAAATAAGACTGAAGTACTTAGTTCACAAAGACACCTCATGCCGATACTATAGTGAAGAATTAAGCTCTTAAGATCACTTACGAGTTACAGGCTTGATGTTTTAAAATTTTTTTTTTCCCCCTCTCAGTTTCTTTCTTCAGCTCCTTTCCTAGAAGGGAGAAGATGGAAAAGTATGTGGAATTTTCATTTAATATGACTTGGACAATGTTTAGAGCAAGACCATAGTGTAAATAACAAAAATCTGTGGCCATAATTTGGAATGGAGCTCAAAATTAGTCACACTGTGTAGAATCTTGTATTATACTCATAATTTGCATGTCTCTTTTACTACTTCCTGGAAAAACAAGCTCATAAGGGTAAAGACTAAGGAAATTAAAAGGTGATGAATAGGGGTCTCTGTCCAGAGGATAGTGTAGATAACTGCTTTCAATAGCTGAAGGCAGGCAGCAAAAAGAAAAAACAGAAATTGCTCTCCTGCCATCAGCTGAGTAGATTCTGAGTTTGGAGCAATTCTCTTCTGTTTTGACAAGTGATATTTCTGTTAGAAGACTGTACCACTAAAACCTCTGCAACACCATTTGTATTTTTTTCTAGGTCATCTTGCCAAAACACTGCAGGAAGCTCAAGTGAGAATAATTAATCAAAGTGTTTGCAACAAGCTTTATGATGATCTTATCACATCACGTATGCTATGTGCTGGGAATCTTAATGGTGGTGTTGATGCATGCCAGGTAATCTGGAACTTGTACACAAGCTACAAAGGAATATTTTCCTTCACTGGAAAACTTAACAGCTGTGGATTTTTGCTCTCTGTACTATTTTTTCCTGTTTTGATATCTGGATGTGGGATTATTAAAATACTGTAATAATATGATGAGTAATTTATTGTTACAGTTCCAAAGAAATACAGTAGGTAAAGGTAAGCTAGGTTTGGTAAATGTAGTTGCACTGCTATCTTTTAGTTTCAAATGTTCATTTGTATGTATAATTACAAGTTCTGGTTTTATCTTGGTATCATAAATTATATGGTCTAGTTTACTTCAAAGGGTCAGAAACTGCTTTTGGATGTACTGCAACCGTCTCAACTGCCTTCTTTCTCTTTATCAGATCTTAGACTAGTTGTGTACTTTATCAGTATTTAAAATTATTATGGTGAATATTCACTTTCAAAATGGCAAACATGGTTGTTATACATGTTTTACTGTGTAATGGGAAAGAAATTTGTTACTGATTTTAGACTGTGATAATTAGAATTTTACTATTCTATTATAGTAGGGTAGTTTTTTGCAAGATCATATCCTAATGTGTCAGACTTCTTTATACACAACGTTTTGCAGTATCTTCCTGCAGTCTCTAAGTTTTAGTTCAATTAGTTATTATTTTTGTTAGCTTTATGTGCAGTTTGTCTATAATCTTAGACCCTGGAATTGAAGTGTTTTGGCTTAGAGAATTGATGGTCCTTCAAAAAATGTGTTGCTTAAGCAAGTGCCCTTGATTTTTTAGATGGACATTTTAACCAATTTGGCTATATAGCATACTGGTCAATCCAGTTCTCAACATCATATGCTATGTTTGAGTCCTAGCATGCTGGCCCTCTGGGTGTTTAAATTCTTAGTCTATGTAGCATCTTTGCTATCTCTTTTCTGTCACTAGTTTATTTTCTGTGCTGTGCTGGAGAGGAATGATGTTGGAAGTTCAGGAAATCTCCATAGCACCCTGAAACTCTTTTACTACAGGTCCAGACATGTGGACATCCTGATTTGTTTCATTTCTTCATGGACATGTAAACAGTTCATGTACTGCACAGGTCATGTGAAGCTTCCAAATGTCTTTCATCTTTAAAGAATGTGATACTGACAATGAGAAATAAAATAATTACTGTTTCACTCTTTTTTTCTTTTTCATCACTCTAGGATGTTCTTTGATCTTGGTTCCTCTTCTTAGGATCCTTTCCCTCTCCACCAGCATACAGAGACCCTCCAGTTTTTCACAATTGGTTGTGTAACTGGCCAGACTATATAGCCTCCTTTCCCAAGTCACTTTGAGATCAGCCTCTTGGATTATTAAGATTGCCAGTATGTCAGCAGCCTGAGAGAGAGGAAGAACAGTTCTGGCTTTTATGTTCTCTAGATAATTTTGTTTGGTTGAGTGTTGAAGGCTTTTTATTGTTACTCTTTTCTTGTTACATGGCTTTCTTCTGACCTCTTTCATGTTTTAGGCTCAAGTAGGGGTAGCAAACAAGCTCCAGGGTCAACTTGAAGGCTGCTGACTGCCTTGTATACATAAGGAACAAAAGCAGTGATGAGCTGCATTCGTAATTGTTCAGAGTTCTGTGAACTAGTCTGTTCACAGAAGTCATACAAGGTTAAAACAACAAAGGGCACAAAGCATTTGTGAACCCAAATCCATTTTAATTCTGTGGACTGAACTAAATGCCGTTTTTTGCTTTTCTACATTGCTGTGCAGAGCTGCATGTTCCCTTTAAGAAGCCAGTTTCTATTTGCACATTCCTTAGTCTTTGTTTCTTCCTCTCCCTCTATGAATATAGACACAGTCTTGATTATGAAACTGCTGATAGCACTTTACTGTGCCTGGTTTGGGGTTTTGGTTTTGAGCTCGGTGGTTTTTTTTTCTGGTTGGGGGCGTGTGTTATCTTTATGTTCCTATTTAAGACAGTGTAAGAAGTTCTGTATTCTATCTGTGAACAATTTATGGTCAAATTCCCACTTTCCAACCCTGTCTTTTCTCCCCATTCAGCCTGTGATCAGCTGCTTTATGAACCCTATAATGGGACATGAGCAATGAATAATTTTTTAAACTACTTCTTGTCATTTCTTTATATTGATTAGTGAGCTACTTCCATACGTTAAAATAAATCTAGCTGGGTACATTCTATCCAGAAATAAGACTATAATATTAAATTGTAAATAAAGAAAGGGAGAAGTAGGTATTTACTGTCCTTCAATTAACTTATTTTTGTTACCGTGCTCTCCATGTGTGTGGATGCACTAATGTCTGAACTCCCTTCATTTTAGGGAGATTCTGGTGGTCCCTTGGCCTGCACAGGAAATGGAAATAGATGGTACCTTGCTGGCATTGTGAGCTGGGGTGAAGGATGTGCTCGACGCAATCGTCCTGGTGTATACACTAAGGTGACAGCCCTTCATGACTGGATTCGACAGAATACAAACTGATGTGCCAAGAAAATTCAGATCCTCTCCCTTCTGAAAGCTGCTTCATACAGTAGACTATTGTGTGTATGACTAATGATATCACATAAAAAATTGACTGTTTCTTTGTGAAAGAATACATTTTATTTACAATGAAGTGCTTTAGCATTTGTTGCTTATCTAGCAGTAACTCTTTAGATTCAGAGCAACTTCAGATTCCTTATGGAATCATCTTGCTTATCCCCAGCAGCAGAAGCAGGACTGCTTTATACCCAAAATAAAATAGATTAGAACATGTAACAAAAATTCAGCAAATCTTTATTTTGTAAATCTTCTCTCCTCCTTCCTTCTTCCTTGTTATTTATATATGTATTTCTCTATATATGTTTTACATGCACAACTGGATATTCATGGTCACTTCTCATATACATGCAACTCTCATAAATATATTACCCTAGAGATGTTACAGGATTCTAAACATACATAATTATGTATTGTTTCTTGAAAATACAAAAACCATAACCAGTATAGCATACAAAGCTGAGATTAATTCATTCCCTTAGTTATGTTGTCACCGTTCAACTGTTCCTTTCTGGGCTGTAACTTTTGGGCTGCCACTCCTGTTTTCCTAAACATATCATCAGATATACAGCTCCCAAATATTAGGATGCAAGAAACTTTTATTAAAAAACTGGAAGAGCCTAGTTTAGGTTCTTTGGGGCAATGGACACAAAAAATAACAAGAAGGGCTTTTACAGGTACCTCAGTGAAGAAAGGAAGGTGAAAGAAAACATACCTCCCCCTGAAGAACAAGGACAGAGAGGTAATAGAAACAGATGAAGAGAAGGCTGAGGTTCTCAATGATTTTTTTTTTTCCTCAGTCTTTACTGCTAACCTCTCTCCCAACACCTCCCAAGTAAAAAAACTACAAGTTAGGAATCAAGGTGGTGAAGTTGCTCCCAAGCCACTCTCAATAATATTTGAGAAGTCCTGGCAGTCAGGTGAAGTCCCCAGTGATTGGAAGAAGGGACCTGTTACACCTATCTCTATTAGAGTAGAAAGGAGGACCCTGGAAACTGCTGCCCTGTCAGCCTCACCTCTGTGCCTGCTAAGATCATGGAACAGATTCTCCTGGAAGGTCTGGTAAGGCACATGGAGCACAAGGAGGTGATCAAGGACAGCCAGCATGGCTTCACTAAGGGGAAATCCTGCCTGACAAACCTAGTGGCTTTCTACAACAGAGTGACTGCATCAGTGGGTAAGAGACAACCTGTGGATGTGATCTGTCTGGACTGCTGCAAGGCCTTTGACACTGCCCCCCACAACGTCCTACTCGCCAAGTTGGAGAGTTACGGATTTGATGGGTGGACTGTCCAGTGGATAAGGAATTGGCTGAATGGCCACATCCATTCTTTCTTCAATAAGAAGAAAGAAATACTCAGATTTAATTAATTAAACAAAAGGAAACTTGAGTGCTTGCTTATATTCTCTTTGTGATTTGATCATTGCTGTAGGATCACAGGGATAGACTTCAGGAATAGATTCCTGGAGATCATCTAGTCCAACCCTCCTGCTAAAGCAGGTTCCTCTTGACGTTTTGAAAGTCTCCAGGGAAGGAGACTCCACAACTTCTTAGGGCAGCTGTTCCAGGGCTCTGCCACTCTCACAGTAAAAAAGTTTTTCCTTATGTTTAAGTGGAACTTCTTGTGTTCTAGCTCGTGCCCACTGCTTGCAATATGTTACAAGTGTATTTCCCAACTCTGTTTCTGGCATGCATTGTGAATTTTTATCCTGCCCCTGGTAGGTTTGCATTGCTTTTCCTGATGTCCTTGGTCTCCAGCAAGCAGAGCGTCAGGGTCAGGATTTTTGTTTTGTATGTCTCCCCGGCCTGTGCCCACACAGTCATTCTACAGTGAAAGGAAAATAAAAGAAAAAGGGATTTATATGGTTGGATGCATTCTTGAATTCAAAGAAAGTAGAAGAGGAAATGACAGCCACATACCTTTAACGCTAACAGTAAATTTAGACTTAATAATTATCATCTCATGATGAGCCAATCAGTTCCAATCTGGCTGATTTAAGGTTTCCAAAGCAGTTTATGTGACTTAAGCATGAGGGTGTTCAGTTTAATAAAAGAGCTGTTTAGATGGTGTTAAGACCATCTAGATGGTCTTGAAATTATGCTCCGTATTTGGAAGTGTTTAGCTTTCACCCGTACTGTATAAAAAAAAATAATAATAAAGCTGTCAATCTGAATACAAGTCATTGCTGTCCACTGAACATGTGTTCTACAATGCATAAATAGGTAATCCTTATTTAGCTTTAGATCCACCTTGGCAGCATGTGAAAACACTGAAATGAGCTGTCATTGTAATCTGCATGCATTGAGGTTCCCCTGTCGAACGCTGATACTGCTTTTCTTTCTTGCACTAGTGATGGCCATTCCCCCCAGACCCCCTGATGTTTGTGCAGACTTACTACATAAGCTATACTCGGAACCTGTATTTTAATGGGTTTACTATCTTGAATGTGTAGTCAGTCATTTGCTTCTTCCTTTTTAATAAACAAGTGCTAAAAATGCAAGTGTCTATGTTATATTTGTTTAATTGTGCCTCTGAAACTCCAATCCTCAGGTGCAATCAGAACGACATTTGTACTTTGGAGTTTGCTCTTTTTGTGAAGCTGAGCCTAACTTTCCTGTTTTACTAAAGCATGCATTTAAGGGCACAAGTTTCTTTGCCTTATATAGAAATCAGAAAACAATTTTTCTGATGTTCTGTTTTAGATAAAAGGCTAGGCCAGAAAGTTTAGATCAGTTCCTGACATCCCAATTTTTTAAAGAGTTTCTCAGCTCCAGGTATCAGAAGGGTCAGTTACTTGACATGCAAGAAGGGCACTGTGTAAGTTCAATTGCCCAGGTAAAAAAACCTGAAGATTTCATAAATTACTCCTTTATTTATACCTTCAGAGGTACATTTTTATTTTTTATTTATATTTATACTTTATTTATACTTTATATACATATATGTACTTTATACTTTACACTCTATATTATATTTATACTTCATTTATACCTTCAGAGGTACAAATAAAGGACTTTGGACTTGTCAGGTGAGATCTATAATCATTAACTCATTTAACTTGGAAAAAATGGTTTGGCTTCAGACAGGTCAGCGGTGAGATGAGGTCTTTTTCTGAGTGGAAATAAAATACGAAGCTTATCTCCTGCAGGAGTACAGAGAACCTGCAGGTAAAGACTTTTCTAGTGAAGATGTCCCAGGTAAAATCTTGTGGATCCAAACACACATTTTGATCTTGATGACTGCTCAGCTTCATACTCTTCTGGAGCAGTAAGGATTTGCTGGAATCAAATGTTCATTCAGTGTGCAAATTGTTTTTTTTTTTAATAGCTGAATGAAACCAAGCACTGTGTTCAGCTTTGCCTGGATGTCTGTGACATGACATCAGCAATCTGAACCCCTAGGAATGCTCCAGGCATCTATGGCCAGATGAGTTGCATACAGAGAAAACCGAGGCAGAGGGGGTGGGGAAAGTATCCTCAGCATTTGCCAGGAAAAAGAGGCAGTGCTGTGAGCGGATACTCAGCCAGCAGGGGAGGGAGTTGGAGAGAGAGGTTCTGCTTCCCTCTTAATGCGTGATCCTTTCTGTGCTGAGACTAGAGAGTGAGCAAGAGTGCAGTTACCAGCTGCCTGACCCATCCTTTTGAACCAGAGGGTAGAGAGGTGTTCGGTGGGGAAGAAGGAGAAACATGAGGATGGAGTCAGAACAGGAGAAATAAGAGGAGGTAGGAGTAAGGATAATGGGGAGGGGGGCAGAGAGAGTCAGTCTCTGGCTGCAGTTAAGTTGTTATGAATGACTCTAGCACAGGGAACAGTTCATGAGGGGAGCTTGTGCAGATCAGATCTCAACTTGAACCATGACTTGCTTCATGAATGCATGCCCAGTAAAGCATAGGCTGAAATTGAAGGCCATTTTCCTTTTCTCTTCAGATTTTTCCTTTTATTTTTTAGCCTGGAAGCAGCTTCTCAGGTTTTGGTTGTGTGGTATGTAAATAAACATAAATGGTTCTTTAACACCAGACATGATTTTGATTTGCATAACAGCTAGAGAGAACAATTCATGACACAAAGGTCAGTAGTATTAATTTCTTTATTGACTATACAGGGAGACTAAAATTAGAAGTGTTGATATATAAGTTCCCTTCACAGCCTAACCGGACCACAAACTTTGTGGTCCTTTACTTGTTTTGTGCTGTTCAGAACCACATCTGGCAGCTTAGGATAACAGGGAGAGTACTTTGCTGTTTCAACTGACAGCAGCAGGGAAAGCAATCCAGTTCCGTTCCGAATTGCCTCAGCAAATGACAACGTTGCTGAAGGTTTAGTCACCTGCTTGTCAAGGGCTGGGTACAGTAAGGTAGACTAACTGGAAAACCCAGTATTGCACAGCTGAGAGCTGTAGTTCTGATGACTGGGCAAACCGATACTCCCTCCGCCTCCCGCTTCTCTGGAGTTAGTGCGGGCGATGGTATTTGTCCTTACAAAGACTTTCTCTTGTTTATCAGTGTTTTGAGATCACTCCTGCAAAAACTATCCTAACTCTTCCTGTTACTGTCTCCAGACTCAGCCCAGAACTGTTACTGACCCTAACTGCAGCTGAAAACAGAAGGAAATGAGTTGCCTCCGTGCTTGCTTCAGGGACAGAGGTCCTTGCGCAGAGACAGAAGATATGAAAAGGCAGAGCTCTGGTAAGGAGCATGAGATGATTGAATTGCAAGAAGATAATGTGGAGGACAGTGAGGCTGATCATGTCAAGCCTCTAAATACTCAATCAAGAAAGGTAGGAATTTCATTTGCTCAGTTGATCCTTGCTCTTGAGGAAAATACCATACACCAAGAGAAACAACATTTTGCAGAAACATCTTTTAGGGGTGGTCTAATTTGTTGTTTGAGGGAGAGGGAAAGGTTATTCACTTGAAAGCAAAGGCTGAAAACTTGCTAAATGTATTTCTTTTCTTTTCCTCAATGGGGTTTTCTAATATTGGAGTGAGATTTTAAGCGTTTTATTGTTTGTGCTTGGCTGTTTGTGAACTTTAACATAGGAAATGAAGCTGTAATTTGTACTCTGCATTTTGCTTTCTATTTTCACATGCTGTCAGTGGTATTGGGCTCAAAGCCAGAAAGAAAAATTGAATCCCATACTACAAAATGGGCTTCCTTTCAGAAAAAAGTAATTGGAAAACTGCACTGCCAAAACAAAAATAGTACGATGTCCTGCTACAGATCATGCTGGATTCTGTCTCTCTTTATCTTTGAATAATTTGCAGCTGCTAACAATTAGGAATTTGTATGAAAAGTGTGCCCCAGAGCCTTAGTTAACTCTATTATGTGAGCCCCGAGGAACGTAGCTCCCATTGTTTATCTTAAAGCTGTGGGAACAGACTAACATTGGCAGACTCATACACACTCCCCGTAACCGCTGTACAGTGATTTGCATTACCTGCTGAAGAGCAGAGGGAATACCTGTGACAGAGCTAAGAAGTTTCCCACCGTTCTTTAGGGATAGCTGAGCCGTCCTGAGAGTTCCTCTGTATTAAGCACACCAACCCTCCTTTCCTGCTCCTGGTAGGGCAACAGCAACTGCTTCCTTATGTGAGCCCTGCTGATCATCTCTGTGGACTGATTAATTCCACCAGATAGGCAAATATCCCATTTACTCTACTGTATCAGTGGCCAGTTACTTCTCTGGTCTGGTAAACTGAATCAACTTATCAACCAAATTATAGGGGGGTGCAAAGAGGAACAGGAGAAGGGTGGAGGAGAGGCAGGGGTGAGCGAGATCCACTTGACTATCTTGAAAAATTTTACCCTTAAGTTTTTGTTTAGCCTTCCTCTTCCCTAAAAGTGAGGGGGTTTTGAGCTCTGTTTCTGCTGATTCTAGGAATTGGCTTTCTATCCTACAGAGGCTGATGGAAAATTTTCATGCTCTGCATCCTGCTCGGATGGGAGGTTAATCAGAAGAACTACCCTGCCCACTGAGGAGACATTTTTCTCTGCTGCTGCTTCCTCCCAGCAGTCTTGTGATGTATATGGACAATGGCCAGAGGGTGCCAGCATAGTTGGGGAGCTGAATGTTTCCTTGAGGTCAGGCCAGTTTGTTATGCTTGTTTAAGGATTACACTTTTCTGGTGGTCTAAATATGTGGCTCAATCAAAACTTGGGCTTGATAGCTGTCTGTCTCAACTCAATGCTATGGCTGATTTCATAGTTGTATTCTAGGCAGTGGTTATTGTCTTTTTTCTGTTTTAGATACAAAATAATATACTAATATCAGGTATTAAATTGAAACTTAATTCTTCTAATACATTTTAAAAATCAAATTAAAAAAGAAAAAAAAAAGGAACTTGATTACACCTCAAAGTATGATGTAAGCAAAACCATATTCATCCTTTGCCCTTCATTCTCCATCAAAGCTAAGTTCTGTGTGCAGAGGTGTCTGCAGAGAGCGCTTTCCCTTTTTCTGCCCCCACTCCTGAAGAAATTACTCTTGAAAGATCTTTCTCAGGGCTTTTGTTCTCTCTCTCTGTTCATCTGCCACTCCAAAAGAAGCTCTAAGCCATCTGGTGGATGTCAGTTAAATACAGTGAAAGGCTTTTTATTATGCTGGATTCTTAGAAAGTGCAAAAAGTAAAGGAAAGTAACCTGGGTTAGTGCCTCCAGCCAGCTGCTGGTTCCTGCCAACCTGCATGTGTGTGGCCCCGAGAGCCTACAGTATGTGCTTTTCTTTGCCTGGTAACAGTGTCAAAAAGGACATGGAGTTTACCACTCAGTTTATGGTGGAGGGGGAGGAATTAAAAAGGCAGCATGGTCTACTTCTGATTTCATACCCCTCCTTCATTCTTCTGGGAGTGGAACAAAACAGAGGTTTGTGTTTTGCCATGTTACCTAAGCTTTTTATTTTTTTTTTAATATTGATACTACTCAGGGGACTAATTAAAAGACAAATTTCTGCCATGGTCTTATTAAAAAATAAATGCAAGGCATGTATTGTCCTTTCTCTCCTTTATGAACATACATGCATGTACAATTGCTTTGAAGAGAATTTTCTTGTGATCTCCTAGAACAGATGAGATTTGTAATAAACTTTCCATTAAATGTACTCAATAGTTTTCAATCTTCTGAAGAAAAAGGGAGTGATCTGTAAAAGTCTGAATTATTTTACAGTGGTTTTCAATGCAATAGCATCTAATGAATAGCAAGCAGTCTGCTTGCTTTGGGTGCTCACACCAAGGAGCTATGCAGATATGATCAATGTTGCAGTGGTGAAGCAACATGCAAACCACATTGGTGTAGTTAAAAAAATAATAAAAAAAGGAAACCATGGAAGTACCTTTGTAACATCTTAGGTTTATGGGCAGTTCGGGAGTTGGAAATTCTTCACAAATGGGGAATCATGCATCTTTACTGCAACTAATAGCCCACCTCTGGATGTTCTTGGCCTTCTGCAGGTCTATGTTCCCACCTGCAGCACTAGTTAAGAGTGGGAACTCTTGGTGTAGAGCACTGCTTACCATTGAGGTTCTCCCATCTATGTGGGGGTTTTTGCTCCTGAATGTGACACATCCAGAAATGTTTCAATACTTTTTCCTGTCTTATTTCATTAATCAATATGTCCTTTCTTTTTATAACTAGGAGCAAGATCAGTGGATATCATGCAGGAATGTAGTTTTCTGGAAGTGTAAACTATGGATGATTATAACTACAATTTTTCTAGTACTCTTCCTAGTCATTCTCATCAGCCTAATTCTTTATTCCAGTAAGTATCTCGCTCTTAGTTTGTCCCCTAATACAAATGTAGACTGTACAATCTGATATTATACAAAGCCAACAGCAGCATCCTTTAAACTCCTGTAACCTGCTGAAGGGACTGGGATTCTGACTGCAGAGGGTGGTGTGTTGAGTAGCGGTTGGTGGAAGCTTTTATTTTAGCAGGCAGCAAACAACTTGTATCCTGATCAGATGGCAATTCCAGTTTGTAGTTAAGTGAGAAAATGTTACAAGAACAGAATTGGCAGTGAGGATGGAAATGATGCTTGTAACCTTGCTTAAGTACAATGGATCTCTTACATTCTCTCATGTGATGTCAGTGCCCGTCAGCCTTCTAAAGCATCTGACTTTTGTTAATGGGGGCAAGTGATTGACCTCTATGAGGTCACTTTTTTCAGGCGACATACACTTTCATTCTGTCCCTCCCAGTCAGACATTACCTAGAAAATTTGTGAGAAAGACACCCTGGAGAAAGCCAAGAAGGATTTTTTTCTATACTGCTAACTGGAACTTTTTCATCCCCTTTCCTTTCCCTTTTGGCCATTAGGTGTTTACATAGATGAAGATGACCATTGGGATCCTGAAGCACTACTAAATAGTGGAAAATCTCGTAATTTTTCGGGAACATTGGAGTTAATGTGTGGTCTCCCACATCTTTTTTCTGAAGACATTGCTAAGCGGGTATGGGTTAATGTGTTTCTTTGCAAAACTGATTCTGCTTATAACACAGATTTAGTGTTTTCCCTTTTAAGATGTTTGTGTTCATTTGTGTAACAACTCAGACATTTGCAAGGCCACAAAAAAAAAATAAAAATAATCTGAGCTGTACTTTTTCTAGTATAATTTTAAGTCCTGATCCAGAAAAAGAATTGTCTGCTTTTAAGCATGTAAGCAGTTTATATTGATTAAAGAAAACAAACAAAACAACAACAAACAAAACCCACAAAACAAACAAACAAACAGAAAATCCAAACAACAACAAAAACCAACAACAAAGACCACATGATTCCCCCCCACCCCCCTAATCTGAATACTGGTTAGGACATAGTTTTCACCTTTTTCATAGAATCATTGAACTATTTAGGTTAGGATGGACTTGTGAAGGTCATCTAAACCTAATGCTGGCTAAAAATCCTGTGTATAGCATTCTCCTGTAAGTACACAATAACAGTCTGGGTTTATAGATGCCATTTCCACTGAGCCATTACAGCTCTGAGTTACAGCTGAAATAAATTTAGCAGGCATGGCAGGGACAATTTAAACTTGCTGTGGAAAAGGGGTCTCAGTAGAGAGACCCTTCCCTTGATCAAATAATAGTAGAAGGGTTTTTAGTGCTAATAAAACTAAGCCAAACAATATAAATCACAACTGGCAACATGAGCACACACTTTCAGTTCACCTTGAATGCCTCTACTGTGTTAAGGTAATATAATAATGACTCAAGCACACAGATTAACTTGTCTGTCAAGCTTAAAGAGATTGTGTCCCTTTTCCAAGGCAGTTATTTGCTGATATTTGATCTTCAGCGCCTGTGCTTGGAACACCTTTTGAGAATGATTGGCTGTACTTTCTGTTATGGGGAAAAGAGAGAATGAATGAAGAAATATATATTTTTTTAAGATTTTCTTTACTTTTTTCCTCTTCAAGTTAACAGATGTCTATAGTTCATCTCCAGCACTAGGACGCTACTTTAGGTCAGCTCAGGTGGTTTATTTCAGGTAAGAAATTTCTGTCATCAAAATTTTCTGAAAATTCCAGACTTTGAGACATCCATGTGCCTATATAAATATACACAATATTAAAATCTGGGAGAATTTGGGGGGGG
>VWZY01007449.1:155542-180381 GCA_013399075.1 Chloroceryle aenea | reverse complement strand
CCCCCCCCCCCCCAATTTACTGAGCCACACTTAAGCACTTTCAGAATAAGTCCAGGCTAACACATCACCATACTGTGTTTACAAGTAAGATTTCCAATTAACTTATTTCTTGGTACTCTAATCAAGGGATAAGAGAACAAGTCATGAGTTCCAATTCTCAGTATCACTTTGTTCCTTATATATTAGACAGGATTCATAGAATGCAGATTAAAAAGGACAGGAAAGAATATGCTGAAAGATCTAAAGTTTCATTTTAATGTTAATGATATACTGGTTTAACTTTCAGAGAAATGATGGAACGACTTCTCACCTTCCTCACTTCCTAGAAGAAATGAGCATCTCCTATTTATTAATAACCTCACGGAAGGGAACAATTCATTAGACAGAAAACTTCTGAAGATGTTGTCCTGTAAATATTGCCTGTGATGCAATCCTGTAAATGGAAAATGTGGTATATTTATAAGTGTTGTACTCCCATAACACCACTACCTCCTTCTTCTTGTCCTGATACCTCAGTAACACCTTTCACTCTTGTGAAAAACATGTATCTTGTCTGATGCATGTTCTGTTGAGTTTGAAGCCTCTGCTTCGTCTTGCTTTAAAATTAAATCTGGATTCCCTGCACGAGCTTTAAAAGTAGTCTTGCACATGGCTCCTTTCTTATTCTCTTGACTTATCCTGTTACCTGCGCAGCTTTTTCCTTAATACTCACTTCCACCCATGCTCATGTCTGTTATTTTTTTCCCTGATAACTTCACATGCCATATTTCTCCAATATTCTTTCCTCCTGAAAACATAAATATCTTTACTTTCTTTAATTACATGTAAGACCTTTGCAATAGCTTCTTGAGATTCAGCTCTCATCATTACCTTGTTCTTCCCACAGTCTTCCTGGATAAGACGGTATCTGCTCTATTTTTTTCTTCTGTAATGTGAAATAGAAATGAAGGAAAAGATAACAGGAAGAAACATGTCTTGTTCACTAACACATCTGAATGCTACAGGAATTTTCCAAGGGTCAAATTAGCTGTTAAATATAATTTACTGGTACTGGTGGGTAGACAGCTATTTGACTTGCATTTGTAAATTCAAAGAAAGACTAGCTTATACCCTTAATTAGAGTCCTTGTCCCAGCAGTGAGGATAAAAATGAACAGATACCAGGTATTTGCCTGAAGAAGGCAGCAAACAGTTGTTCCTGTTGACAAGAGATCACACCAGCTGGGAGAATGCCAAGAAGAAGGTGCTGCAACAGATCATGTAGGCCAACATGACATGAGTTATAGCCAGTAACTGGCTAGAAGATGGAAATTAAAAATGAAGCTTTAGGTTTACACAGAATTCACTACCATGTTAGTGAATTATAGCTTCTTGTAATTTATTTATAACCAGTATATATGTTAATACTGTTGAACAGACAAATTTTCTTTAAGAAACCTTTTGTATTGTGAGAAATATCTTATGGGAGATTGTTTCTCTTTTTCTAATGTTACTAGTTTATTTAAGGAGAAATCTGTCAATTTTACTGTGCATTAAATTATTATTATTATTTATTTTTACTCTTAAATTTGTTTTCAGTCTTCAACAGCTCCAGTCTGTCAGCAGTTTGAGCTGGAAAATAATCATAGGAATTCTAAATGCCAATAGTCGTATGAAGCATCTGTCACAGCTGTACATACAACCTGTACATGTTGTTGCTTGAATTTTAACTGAGCTTGGGAAACAGCCTGGACCAAATTAGTAGTTCACGTGTCTCTCAATATCTGTGCCTAATTCACAGAATTACAAAATGTTAGGGATTGGAAGTGACCTCAAAAGATCAGGTCACACAGGAACACGTCCAGGTGGGTTTTCAATGCCTAAAGAGAAGGATACTCCACAACCCCTCTGGGCAGCCTGTTCCAGTGCTCTGTCACCCTCACAGTGAAAAAGTTTTTTCCCATATTTATGAGGAACCTCCTATGTTCCAGCTTGTGCCCATTGCCCCTTGTCCTGACATCACTGAAAAGAGCCTGGCTCCAGCCTCCTGACACTCACCCTTTACATATTTATAAACATTAATGAAGTCACCCCTCAGTCTCCTCTTCTCCAAGCTAAGGAACCCCAGCTTCCTCAGCCTTTCCACATAAGAGAGATGCTCCACTCCCTTAATCATCTCTGTGGCTCTGGGCTGGACTCTTTCAAGCAGTTCCCTGTCCTTCTTGAATGAGGGACCCAGGACTGAACACAATATGCCAGATGCAGCCTCATCAGGGCAGAGGAGAGGGGGAGAAGAACCTCTCTCAACCTTCTGATTCTTACATTGGAAATGCTAAAATTCACGGTTTGTGTGGTTTGTCCCCAAAGCAGCAAGTGTTGAAAATAACAGCAGCAAAGAAATTATTTGCCTTTGAGATGTTATTTGATTTTATTGCTCTTGCTAAAAAGACTGAACCTGCCCTTGGGCACTTCATTTTGATTATTTCACTAAGAACTGAAAAATAATGAGTTTATGTTTCTTTATGATGATACCCCTACATTCATTAAGAGCCAACAGAAGAAAGGAGCCAAGCATTCTTTTTTTTTTTCCAGCTATCCTCCTCTGCCCCAGTACCTTTACCGCAGCAATTCACAGGAAAGAGTGAGGTGGAGTTGTAGCATGACGTTGTGATATTCAGCACAAAATGTCCAACTTCAGTCTACCTCCAGTTAAGCTTTAAACTCTGATTGAAGAAAATCTCAAAAAATGACAAGAAGTGATTTCTGGGTTTATATCTTTGATGTAAATAGATCATGTAAAACAAAATAACCAAGTGAATCACTTATGACCTCATCCATTAGGGACAGAGCAGTGTGAAGACACATTATTTCAACAAGTTAGATATTTTGTGTGAATGCCTAATGTTAATTTTAATATATGAGCACGGGTAATACTTGAATGACTGAGATGACTGGAACACTGTTAAAAAGGAAGAGAAAAATGAATTCTGGTAATTCAGCATGTGGAGTGTATGACCAGCCCTTTAAAATCCCATGACAGGCAGTCATCTGTGTAGCCACAGCAGCCACTACAAATTCTGGGCAGATTCAGCTGCTTGTTTCTGCAGTGATACCTGCAGAGTGCTGCCTGCCCCTTGCTAGCAGTGTGTCTGTCCACTGCTGTGTGCAGCCGTTCACCCGTGGGACTGACACTAGCACCCAAGCTGCAGGTGGGAAACCCAGAGGCACTACAGCATAAAGCCACAGCTGCAGACAGCAATCCCACACAAAGCTGGTAACAACAGATGAGGAGAAGACTGAGGTTCTCAACAACGATTTTTACTCTGTCTTTGCTGGCAACATCTTTTCCCACACTTCTCAAGTTAAAAGGCCACAAGGTGGGGACCAGAGGGACAAATTCCCTCCCACTGTAAGTGAAGATCAGGTTCATAACCACCTCTGGAACCTGAAGATGCTCAAGTCTATGGGACTAGATGAGATGCAGCACAGGGGGATGTAGTTACCAAGCCTCTCCATTATATTTGAAAAGTCCTGGCAGTCAGGTGAAGTTCCTGGTGACTGAAAGAAGGGAGCAATTATGCACATTTTTAAAGAGGGTGGAAAGGAGGACCCGGGGAACTGCCAACCTGTCAGCTTCACCTCTGTACCTGGGAAGATCATGGAGCAGATTCTCCTAGAAACAATAAGGCAAATGCAGGACAGGGAGGTGATCAGATACAGCCAGCATGGTTTCACTAGTGGCAAGTTCTGCCTGACCAACCTAGTGGATTTCTACAATAGAGTGACTACATCAGTGGACAAGGGAAGAGATATGGATGTGATCTATCTGTACTTCTGCAAGGCCTTTGACACGGTTTCCCACAACATCCTTCTTGCCAAGCTGGCAAAATATGGATTTGATGGGTGGACCGTTCAGTGGATAAGGAATTGGCTGGATGGCCACATCCAGAGGGTAGTGGCCAATGGCTCAAAGTCCAGATGGAGAGCAGTGACAAGTGGTGTCCCTCAGGGGTCTGTACTGGGACCAGTACTGTTTATTATTTTCATCAGTGATACAGACAGTGGGATGTAGTGCACCATCAGCAAGTTTGCAGATAACATCAAGCTGAGTGGTGCTGTCGACACACCAGAGGGATGGGATGTCATCCAGAGGGACCTGAAGAAGTGGCCTCAGGTGAACCTCATGAGGATCAACAAGACCAAGTGCCGTGTCCTGCACCTGGGACAGAACAATGCTCATTATCAATGAGGGGATGAGGTGATAGGAAGCAGTCCTGTGGAAAAGGACTTTGGGGTTCTGGTGAATAAGAAGCTGGACATGAGCCAACCATGTGCACCTGAAGCCCAAAAGGCCAATTGCATCCTGGGCTGGAGCACCTCTCCAGTGAGGGCATGCTGAAGGAGTTAGAGTTGTTCAACCTGGAGAAGCAAAGGCTCTGGGGAGACCTCACAGCAGCCTTCCAGTACTTAAGGGGGGAGTGAAAGAAAACTGGAGACATACTGTTTATAAGGGCTTGTAGTGATAGGATAAGGGGCAATGGTTTTAAACTGGAGAAGGGTAGATTTAGATTGGACATTAGGAAGAAGTTCTTCACTGTGAGGGTGGTAAAACACTGGAACAGGTTTCCCAGGGAAGTGATGAAGTCTCCCTCCCTGGAGGGATTCAGGGTCAAGCTTGATGAGGCTCTGGGCAACCTGATCAAATTGAGGATGTCCCTATTCACTGCAGGGAGGTTGGACTAGATGACCCTTAGAGATCCCTTCTAACCCAAAGGCATGCTGTGATTTTATGAAGGAAGATTTAAAATCAGGAACTAATTCAACTGTTCAACATTTTCTTCCAAACTGTTCTATTCCAAAAATGGAGGGAGCATAAAAACACACTTGAGCACAAACCCTGGCGCATATCCTTTGATGAGCTCTGGTGAGCAGTTGAATAACAGTTTTCAGTCCTATGTGAGTGTCCAGACATGCTGCTTGCAGGGGGGTGATGAGCTATGAAGAGTTTATATCCTGGCATCGCAGAGTGCCAAACCTGAGACTCCAGCATGAGTGAACTGGAAGCACTGTGTCACAGAGGCAATGCCTAGGAATCTTCTACTGAGAGGTGTGTAGTTACCACCTTTGCAACATTGTTTTTCATAGTCTTCTAACTGGATGGAATTTTTGTTTTGCATTAATTTTGTTGCTTTTGTTTATTTAATTCCAACTTCATTAAGATTTCACTCTAAGACAAGTAGTATTACATTAAAAGGGGGGAGCAGTTTGAGAAGTTAATTATTTATCAAAACTGTACATTGTATAATGGTTTATATGAAGCAGGCTGGAGAAGCTTTGGGAAGAGTAAATGTACCTAATACAGGATCTATGCTTTCATTTAAGAAACAAAGTACCACATTGTCCCAAACAAACAAAGAAGTCCAACAACAAGGGATGTTGTTATTGCATTTTTGAGATTTCTATCAGCAGTTCTGTAAGACTCGTTTTTAAAAGAATGTCCTGTAAAAATCCAGGAAAATATGAGTCTCAGCTCCTTCTGGTAACAGTGCACCTGATTTTCTATAGAGAAACATTGTCTTACAATGGAAGTTGCTACCGATTCCTTCTGGTTTAATTGTCATGTCCTGTAGGTTGTTCATGTCTTCTTCTCTGGTCACATTTTAGTGGACAGATTTGTTGCACTGGAAATGATTGGCAGATGTGCCCTAATGAGTATGTTTAGTAACAAGAGAGATGTTTGTTTGAAGACCTGACGGAAGAGGTAGGATGGTTAGCAATGCTGCGTATTGTTACTTTAAACATTCCAGTGTCCCTTTCTAAGTTAGCAGGACATAATCATATTCATTGTGCTCTTCAGCACTGGCAGCATATTCCTTCCTCTTGGGCACATTGACAATTGCATATTCTGTCTGATTATTGCTGGCAGTCGCAGAGGCTTCACAGTTTCCACTGTGGCTGATAGCAGAGTACCAGAGTTCGCTGGAATTCATAGAATCGTTTCCGGCAAAATATTCCTGAGGACAAGGGAGAGAGAGAGAAGGTAAGCTTCAACATGAGTATAGCCTGAAGAAGTTTGCAACACAAACTGTAGCCTGTGAGCTCATGTGGTGGCGTTGACCAATGTACGTAGTACTGAGAAGGGTTTGTAAATCCACAGTACTCTACTGTACAGGCTCTGGCTGGACACCAGGAGCACCCAACAACATGTGCACGCCAGGTGTGGGTGGACTATGGAGGTGGAGGCCTGGTCTTGTCCTGAGGCAGGCATTGCTTAGTGGTAGGTTACATGATAAAAAGTTCATTACCACAAACACACACCCACACGAGGACAGCAGCACAATTGCAGGCAGGGAGCCCAAACCATCCCCTGCTCCTGGTCCTCTCCAGGGCTGTCTCAAGAGAGACATCATCCTGGTGAGCCCTGGGGTGACATCCACCCAAGAGTAAAAGGGAGCAGATGGGGGTGGAGGGGGAGTTACTAAATGCATGGGACATACTATTCATGCATGTGACAGGAGAGCATCTGAGGTTTGCACAAGACTTAGTATGGGATATTTAAGGGAGGAACGAGAGGAAGAGGTCAGAGTGATTTGCAGAGGAGTAATGGAAGGTCCAGTCACAACCAACTGTCAGAGAGCTTGCAGGGTCTGGGAGTGAACTAAGACCTCAAGTTCATGTGTCTGTGTAAGAGACAGTGTCCTGGAAGAGGCCCTGGCCTCACGGGAGATGCAGCAATGGATAACCCCTTCCCTGGCAGCCCTAATCAAATACTTTCCTTGAAAACAGAGAGAAGAGAAGGAAGAACATTTATTGAAGGAGAAGATAAGATTGCGTGGGTAAATATCTGCCCAGTTGTTTAGATTTGTTCCTCCTTTTGCCTCTTGAAGGTGTTAGCTAGAGTTGTGTGTCATTGTGCATCTGAATAGCTAGCAGGATGACTCATTAAATCTAAAGGGACTGTGTGAACTGATTAAGTACTTGAAGTCAGAAGTTAAACATCCGTTTGCCCTGATGAACACATTCATTTGCCCTAATGATCTTAACTGGAACTCACTGGATAATAATGCCAGTGAGTAAGTAGACTTTTTAGTGGTATCCTCTATTGTTTGCAGTAGTAGTAGTATTTTAAGTGGGTGTTGCTGATTTCATGCCAACGTCTGTATCTACCTTTCATACTTGAAGTGAAACAGAGGTCTCTTCTCCACAGGTTAATAAACCCAAAGGGTTCACTGTTATTATTCAAATTTAAAAGTGTGAAAGAGTTGTTAGAACATAATTCCTGCAGAATGTGACAGATTTTCTCAGGTTATACAAAATCATCTTGTCTGGTTAGATTCTGCTTGGTATGAAAGATCTCCTGACCTTGAGGGCACCTGACTGAAAATAATTCCTAAGTTTTGATTTAAGGCTTTATAAAATGTTGAGATTTAGGAATTCTAGAAGTTTTAAGGAGCAGAGCAATCAGGGTGGACCTGCTTAAGAAAAGGAATTCTCTACCTATCTGCAGGGGGCATGACTCAGTCCTGTTGGGCTTGCAGTACACAGAGGACAGAATCAGAGAATGTGCCTGCAAAATGAGAACCATTAGGCTTTTCATTTTCACAAGTGACTGGCTCCAAATTCACTGAGTGAAGTCTGAAGTACCTCTTGTCCTCTCCAACGCACAGGTCTACACAAGAGTTACTCATAACCACACTTTCCAGAATCTTTCCAGTCTACTAGTTTTGGAAGGCTGGTATCATCAGCCTTCTCTTATCAGCAAGGAGACTGAAGTGCAGAGGGGAGTGATTTGTCCCACATGCTGACAGTGCAGGAGAAGAGATCTTAAAGACTCTTGAGATTTCATTTGAGTCCTTCATTATTCACAAGACCAAGTTTAATACTCAGAAAGTGTGTCTCTCCTACTGCACCAACAACCCTCATAGGATTGTCTTCAAACCACATTCTGGGTTTTTTTACTTGGGACACCAAAAACTCTCAAAACTAGACAGCTACTTGTCAGGTTCCCCATTACAGTTCACCCACTACTCTTCCCCCACAGTCCCCCCCACGCTCATATGTACAAACTATGATCTCATTTAATCACACCCTTTTCTGTCATCTTTCTTCACTTTCTTCAAAATTTTCTGTGAAACACCCACATATCTGCTGGGCACCAATTTTTGGTTTACTGATGTCATCTTTATAAAAAAGCCCAGACAACAATGTTGGGCTGCTAAATGGCAGTGCTTTGTTCTGTGGGACACAGTGCTGCTGGGGATCATTTGTCACTGGTGACTCAAGAGACAACTTTAATTACTTTCTGCTGAAAGGAACTGTTTACAAAGCAGAGGTAGCAAACCACAGATACGTAGCTGCTGCTTCTTGAAGCCCAGCATATTACCTCAGACAAACAAGTACACAGGACCATCATGTGCATCATCAGAAAGTAGCTGTTCCCCCACCACTGCCTCCAGAAAGATAAGTTCGAGCAGAGGAGCAGGGCACGCACTGAGTTATATTTTAATTTAATTAACTTGGGCTGCATTGCCAGAGCTTCTGCATCTAACCCCAAAAGAAGGAAGTTAAATGGACTAGGCAAGGTGTTTGTCATGCCAGTCTTTCCTCCGTGTCCTCCCCTCTGCAGTGCAACCATTTGATCCATTCTGGTTTTTAAGAATCTAAATGCTCAACCTGACAGGGCATGTTTTTTGTTTGGGTTTGGGTTTTTTTCTTCCTGTTCTTCCCTCTAGAGGCAGTAAGACATTGGAAAGGGAAACCTGATTCTGTTCCAACAGTTAGCTATTTGTTGAGTCCTCTGCTATTTTTTTACAATGGAAAGATTAACTAAAACCTTTTAAGCCTCCAAGTATTAAATCTCCTTTTGTTTTTCAACTGAATACTTCTTTTATTGCCAAAACTGGTGGGCCATAGCTCGACCTCCTGAATTGTGTGATTTGGACCAGGCAGCATCACACTCAGCCTTTGTCTTTCAGACACACGGATATTTTGGACTCAGTTGCCCCAGACAGCAGCAAAACCATTCACTTTTGGTCATTACCTTGTCTGTACTTGGCGGATAGCTGTAGGTGGTCTGTGCTGAGGAAGGAGGAAAAAAACACATGTGATAGTCATTCTTTGGTACAGTGACAGGGCACAAGGAGTTTCTAAAGCACCTCATCTACTTGGTTGCAGACTGAGCACAGGCTGTGCAAAAACATGAGCCAGTGTGGCTTTAGCTGTGGAGAAGGGTTGAACCTATGATGACTAAATAAAGCTGATGGCTTTTCAAGATCTATCTTTTCACTAGGTTAACACACGTGATCCTAGCTACTGTGTGAGTCTTCCCTATTTAATATTTACTATGCTGAAACTCTTTTACTAGGAGAAAACCTCATACTGACATCTGTTTAGAAAAAGTCCTAAACTGTGCTTGTATATGGGGAAGGGGTTGGTGTGTGACCCAACAGAGGGTGAGCTGTGCTGTTCTGGCAGCCCCCTTCCTCCTGAAGCCCTCCACCTTATTTACAGGGGAAGAAGCAGAGGCAGAGCAGAGGTCCTCCACGGAGTGGGTGTGCCCCCTCTGAGTTTTGGATGCTTGCAAGCCTGTAGACCCAGCTGTGAGGTACAAAGGCTGAGTCTGCCATCACGGGAGGTAACTGTGAGGCAGCAGCTGAGGCACGAATGGTTTAGGGGGCTGGTGGAGATGGCTGGCACCTCCAAAAAACAAAACAAAACCCAAAAAACAGAGTCCTCAAATAATTCAGTGCAACATGGCAGCAAGAGAGCAGGTACACCGCTCCCCCTGGATGCAAGGAGGTTTCCCCTGCCTGGGATAGAAAATGCCTTGCTATGGCTGCTGCCCACAACTGTGCCCATACTCGATGGCTGCCTCTGCAGCAATGCTGGGTGCTCATGGAGGGGTCACCCACACCTTCACCCACCCCATGCCACACCATCCCCAGGGTGCTTAAACAGCCTCTTTACTTACTTTCCTTGTGGGAGTATCTTTTTCTCCTGATGGGAATGTGCACTTTCCACCTAGGGTATGGAAATAAGGGTGGGCAGATTAGGTCTGGCATTGGTTAGTCCTTGATCCCCTTGCCAATCTCTGGGAAGCTGTGGGCATGTAGGGAGATGCCCTCTACTAATTTTTGGGGCAAGTCACTTTACATAGTTACTCTGCATGGGAGGTAATTAAATAACATCACTAACTCTTTGTTGCTGTTGATGCTTTCCTTGCTAAATGTGTGCTCTTTAGGTCTTTTATACACCACCTAAGTGTGTCAATTTGCATGAAATATTTTTTTTTTCTGCATATGTCCCTGGTGTTCTTGCCAGAGTACCAGAAAGTTTTGCAAATACTAGTGAACTTCCAGACTTCCTGCTTATTGAAAAATGTAGGGCACTTTTCTTACAGCTGGGTAGAAAGATAGAGCTAATCCTATCTCATTCCAGGTGCTCTACATGGTTTTCTCTGAATTGTATGTAGCATTTTTCCTAAGCTGAGCATAAACTTCTATTGTAGCTGGACATGCCAGTATGAATAGTTCATATAATGTGGTCCTAGAAATCCTATCAGATACATTTAATATAAAATATGTATGTATATCCTATGTATATTTATAATGCACAAAAGCCACATTAGGAGTACAGCATAACTGTCAGATTATCATGAGTTTGATGTAAGCATTCTTGTTTTCTGATCATCTATTTATTCCACTTTTTCTTGCTCATATTCAGTTGGCTTCTGATTGCTTAGTCCCATGCTTGGATGGAAAGGCTGTTGGACATGGATAGCTCTTCCCCTGGACTTTCAAAAGATAAATAGCGCATGTTTTTGTAGCATATGAGACCTGAAAAATACTGCACAAGCCTTAGATAATTTTTTCTTATTTAGTCAATAATATGTAATCCTGGGGGGAAATATGCCTCATGATCTGAGAAGTGAAAGCATTTCTCAGCATCTGCATTCATGCTACAGACTTGCTGTCTCCTTTCAGGCAGGTCCCCAGCAGTTAGACTAGGGGAAACTGACTTGCCTGTGGTGGGAGGGTTGTTTGGGGTGGTTGGCTCTTGTTGGGTTTTTTTGGAGGCAATTATAAGCATAGCTTAATTAGTGAAAATGCTCAGAAACATTTCTGGCCAGCAGTCTCAAAAGAGGAGAAATGTGACTCAATTACTCAAATAAAAACAAAGACAGGAATTCGTTTTCTTTGTTTCTATAGTTTCACTTTCCTGTTTGCAGAGAGCTCTATGAGCTGTTGTACAGGCTCCAGAGACTGTCATGCTTGGGAAGTGGTCAAACCAAATACAGAAGTGCCACTAAAAAGTAAGCTCTCCAAACAGAAGGGGTGAAGTGGCAGACTTCAGATGTATAGGAAGTGGCAGAGATATATAGGAAGAATAAAAGAGCATCAAGAAATTAATCACAGAGGAGGCAGTAGTGTCTATAGATAAATGGTGGGGTGTGAAATCATTCAGCTCCCAGTTGTGATATTTTCTCCCAGCAGCTTCTGTATTAAGTCACCTGCTGCTGGGAGCCTGAGTTTGTGTTAGGTCTGCTTTGCACCCCTTAAACTACTGTTGTCTTCAGTGTTGTCTTCAGACCCATCTGCTAAAGGACCAAGAGACAAGACAGTAGCTGCACTTTCTGACCCCAGAGAAGGACTTCCTGGGTGGAGGCAGTGGGACACTGCTGGCAAGGTGACACACACACATCCACCGATCCACTTTTAATAAGGGGTGACACCAGCCTTGCCTGCTTTCAGAAATGTGATGCTCCATCTGATCTGCTGTGGGACGTGACAGCACCAGTCTTCAGGAAGGAGGACTTCAGTAGGGAGTCACTGCAGATGTTGTATCTGTCTAACTTGATCTCCCTTGGCAAGAGGCTATCAATCCAGAAATAGATGGAACCCCAGAAACAGTCACTTCTTACCTGTCTCATTAAAGCCACTACCTCTTACCCAAAACTTCCAAACCCTCAAAAAAAAATCCCTCTGACCAAGCAAAAAAGTGTTATCCTTTCTGGCTGCTTGACATACAAAGCCCAGTGCCCCAGAGCCTTAGTACATTGTAATTCCTGGTACCCCTGTAATTGTCCCTAGGCCCACCTCCCTGAGACCCCATAAGCCACAGCTGATCCTCTCCTACACATGGGCTGATTCACCTCAATCTGATGAACTTTGCCTGCCAGTCTCACTAGAGTGATAATTTAGAATTATTTCCTCTGTCTGCCAATTTTCCCAAGCCTCGTAGATGCTCCCCCATCTGCAGGTGTCCATCTGCTTTGATCTTTTTCCAGAGCTGGTTAAAGCTACTCAGGTCAAATGCTGACAGCCGGTATGACTACACGAGTCTTGATCCTTAGGAATTTAGGTTTATAACAGTATAAGCTGCCAGTGCAGAATAAAATGCCCTGGGGAGGATTTTTGGATGTAGGTATGTTCCTAGTGTCTAAGACAAGGAACAAGTGAGCTTTGAGGAACCTTAGTGTGATTGCTATGGATCTGATCCTCCAGCAGTATTAAGCACCTTCAAGAATGCAGGATCAGATTGGTGTGGATGAGCTGACTACTATGAGAAATACATAAGCTTATATGTCATAACCTGAGCTTTCTTTAAGCTCTTCTGTGAGCCTGCCCTATGCTGTGGAGCAGAGGAGCCCTTCCTAGCTGACTAGCACCAAAGCTTTGCAAGGATGCTGAGTCACTGTACAGGAATGACAGTTTCTCTTAAAAAAAAAAACAACAAACCCTCGTCATTTCTGCATCCTAATGAACTTCTGCATGGTCTCTGATTTTTCAGAAACAGTTTTACCAGCAGTCAGGCGGCTATGACTGAGGAGTGACGTCCTACAAAAAAATCATGGTGAGCTATCACTGCTAACTGATGGGAGCTGGAGGGAGATGGGTTGCAGTTGCCCTCTGTCCTGTAAGGGCAGCTAGTTAATGCTCTCCCTGTGTTACTTCTCCTGGCAGTGGTTTGTTAGAGGAGATGTTTTGAAAATGAGACAAACAGGGTGTGGGGGTGCAGGAGCACAGGCTGCGACATGGCACCATGCCAGTGTCATCTTTTATGGCAATGGACCTTCCTCCCCTCCTCCTCTGATGGGGAGGTAGGAGTTTCACAGACCCATCCACAGCTAGCAGGAAAAATATGCTGGTTCCTAAAAAGCATTCAGGAATGTTTTAAAAAGCAGCATAAATCCTGTCTATAAGTGTGATGCAAGCAGTTAAAGCAATGGGGGCTCAGCAAGCTTGGAGAGCTGAGCCTGGGACTGAGACCCTGTAGCACATAAGCTCATCACTGCTCCTTGCTGCTACAGCTTAGGATGCAGCAGCTTCACGTGGATTTTTTTTGTCCTTGATTCAAACTGCTTCTGAGAGCAAGGCTTCATGCTCTGGGCTTTTGCTCTTTCTCAAGGCCAGATAAAGTGGTTGTGCCTTGTGCATCTTGCCACAGAACAGCAGGGAGGTGAGGGACACGGTCTCTTCACAAACAAGCAGAACATTTAATTCTGGCAACCTAGTGCCTCATCTGAGCTTCTTAAGAACAAGTAAGCAGTCAGGGTACAGTACTCAGAAGCTGCACAACTTTTTCTTTGATCTATCATGATGATAATAGGAAAGAAAGGGAATTTTCCTCTCTGTGGGCTTTCAAGGAAATAATCTGTCCACACAGTGGTTTTTCAGTGTTTCATTTAGAAGAGTTGTTACCAGAGGGCCCTGATGACTGCTCCTTGGAAGTACAAATACACAGACCTAGAGCTAGGAGGGTATTTAGCAGAAGCAAGTCTGTGACATGAATAACTGGCAAAGCAATGGCCAGAGGGCCTGGCTGCCTGGGCGGAAAAGCTGTCAGCACCTGCTACTCTGAAGAGGTTTTGCCTTTTCCACGTGTTTTTTCCTATGCCTATGGCTAGCCAGGCCAGGCAAAACACTGCTGCACACCACAACAAAGCAAAGTTGGAGGGCGAGAGAGACACAAGTAGCTGTAGCACTGTGGTAGGGTGTCCCAGCCCACAACACCCCACATAGCACTGCCAGCTGTGGTGTCGGCTCTTACCTGCTTGTGTCTGGGGATCTGCCTCTCACATTCATAATATTTCGGCACATGGGGTTAGGTACCCTTCTGGAAAACTCCAGGTTGCTGTAAGATAATATATGAATTGCAGCTTTACCGGAGCAAACCTCCTTCTATTCACCTTAGTGAAAGAAGCCATTGCCTGAGTCACAGAGTTTTGTTGGGGCTGGGGCAGGGGGGATGTCATTACTATTATGACTTTATTTCCCTATTTCTATTTATTTCTCTGATTTGTAATGTCTTCCTTCAAGTGCCAAAATATTTCTGCATGTCTTATTTGGCTGCAACTAACTCAGAAATAGCCAAGTGTTTCATTATATTCACGTAACAAGAAAATTTCTAATATAATTCCAGGTAAAAGGGAAATTTCCTTTATAATTTGCCCCCCTTTCAGATTAAAGAGTGCTGTACTAAACAGTGGTGAATCCTACTGGAAACTCCCCCCAGGATGGGCAGCATGGAGGCCTTGTGGCCAGAGCAGACGCACAGCGTGGCCAGTGCCAAACAGTGCTTAAGGTGCCTGAGCATCTCTGCCATAGACAGTGCCAAAGGCAACCTCCTTATCCTAGATGGCTCCTGACAAGCATCCTTCTCTGTCTTCACAGGTCCTCAGGAGACAATCTATTCCTCACCACTGTTGTACATAACTATAGTATTCTTATATATCTTATGTACAGCATTTAAATATATTGTATAATTTATTTCTCTATAGTGTATATCAAAGCTTGTCTTTATGAGATGTGGTACAAAAGATAAAAGTAGACAAGGTGAACTTCTAACTGTAGTTTTGCTGCCTAGAAGCCTGGAGTAGATGATAAGTACACTCTGTTCTTTGTGTTCACAGAGTCACAGTCACAGACTGGTAGGGGTTGGAAGGGACCTCTGGAGATCATCTAGTCCAACACCTCTGCCAAAGCAGGTTCACCTAGAGCGGGGCGCATAGGAATACATGCAGGTGGGCTTTGAAAGCCTCCAGAGATGCAGACTCCACAAGCTCTCTGAGTAGCTGGCTCTGTCACCTATAGCACCTTTCTCCCTTCAGCAGCCTCGCAGTGCGGGCCTACAGATGAAGTCACTTCCCTAAAAATCATCCTGAGGCAATACTCTTTGACTTATTATGAACTATATTCTTCATCTTAATTTGTTTGCTAAACTACCTTTGTTTAATCAAAGGATTCCTCTGGTACCTTACTAGTTTTTTCAGGCTGATTCATTGCATTTGTTCCTATTTTAATAGTATCATTCTCTTAGCATTCTTGTCTATTAATTAAATATAAAATGGTATTAAACCTACCTTATTTTTGGTAGACAGTTTCCCATCCTTCCACTGGATCTCTTCACACTTGGGTAGCCAGTTTTGGGTTGAGTTCCCTGCTGGCTGAGTAGTTTTCTGTACTTGCTGTGTTAAAGAGTAAAACTCAGTAACCAGAGTCTCATTATCTCTCAGACCGTAAGTGTATGCAGCACCCAGATACTGTGCACCTAAAAAAACCTCAACAAACAACCCATAGCCTCCACTTCAGACAAACACTGATGAGGGGGTTGGGAGAGGAAGAGGGGGAGGAATGGATGAGTGATGTGATTTCCTGCAGTGCTGGGGCTGGCAAGGGTGTTGCTGGTGCTGGTGGCTTCCATGATAGGCTATTGCAGCATGGACTCCTTCTAGGATTCCTGGACTGAAATATCACCTTTGTGTGCTCTCAGGAAGAGGAAACCACATGCCTGGGCACCTTGCTTTTCCAAGAAATGGTGTCACAAACTGAATGGTAAAAACAAACCCTTGAAGCACAGCCTTTGTTACAGAAGCTTTTCAATGCAATCTGGTTTTGCTTCCTTCTCTCCTTTTTGTCTTCTTCCTGAGGAAAAAAAAAAATAAAGAGAAACAGAAATACAATTTACAGGGCTAGTAATTAAGTGCATAAGTATGCTTTAATTCACACATTGCAATTGTGGTACATTGCTGGAAAAAGGAAAAAAAAAAAACCTCTATAAGACTTCAGGTGTCTGCAGAAATTTAATGAAAACACAGAGGTGAGAAATGATGGGCAGTTAACTGGACAGTCTCACTGGTAACATGTAGTTTTGCAGATACATGTTACTCCACCATGATCTAGGTCTTGGTTAAGCAGCTTCCCTCCTTTGTTTCTCTTTTGCTTTTGATAGGCAGTCCCACGCCAGACTTCAGGTCCAGCAGCTGTCACTTGCAGTCATTTACTGTAGCCAATGGCAGTGTGGTAGCAGAGTGGGGGGAGACCCATTTGTAAAGAGATCACAGATCAAATATCTCCAAGTCAAACGTGACCAAGGGTAACCAGTTGTGGCTGTGCACACACTGCCTTTGTGCCGTCTGATCTCCAAGTTGTGCCCTAATGTGACACACTGTCTGTAACCCTGCTTGAATAAGCATCCTGGTTCTGCAGTATCCCTCGGCTGCTGACTGCGGATCCTGTCCACTCTGATACAGCAACAAAGGCAGTAGGTGCAGCTACTGTCCTTACCCCAGTGTATTATATCTCTCCAAGTCCAGACAAGACATATGTATGTCCTTTTTTTGATCTGCCAGGAACTAGAGAGACCATCCTAATGCAGCAGAAAGGAAGAGATGAAAGTGAATCACTGGGTTTTCAAGCAGTGGTTGCAGAGCTATCTTCTGCTTAATTTATTCCCAAGCTTTTGCTGTGCTTTGGAAAGTGCCTGAAGCTCAGGTGTTATGTGTAGTTCTCAGGAATGAAGCTGCAGTGTAACTGAAGCAGGACAGCATGGGATTTGACTGACAAGCAAGGAGCAAATCTGTAATCCACTAGAAGTCTATTTAAAGACAAACAAATCAGGAAATGTCTGAATAAATGGACTTCAAGTTTTATGCACAAAACTGTAATAAGTGGTGGGGTTAATAAGTGGGCCTCACATTCCTGCCCGCCTATCTTTAAAGAAATTTATCATTTTCTGATGTTGGCTGGCCTTTGGAGGGAGGGGTGGTCAGAAAGAGATGCTGCAGCTGTAAGATGCAAATGAAGACACACATACATAGGGGCTGGGAGGAGAGTCCCCCCATGCCCAGTGTCCTTGCAATATCAGGATCTGTAAGGGAAGAGGCAGAGCCTGGAAGGAGCAGCCAGAATACACAGCTCTTTTACACAGCTCTTTTGCACCAGGGAGGGGATTCTGTAGCCAATTTTAAATGAACACAGTTTTGCAGCTGCAATAGCCATCTCTACCTTCACCTGGCTGTTGCTAAGATTGACAGATAGGTCTTCACTGAAAGTTGTTTGCTGTAGCAGCACCTAGGTTGTCAGGATTGTTTGGATAGGCTTTTGGAACATTATAGTGTTTCTAGCAGAAAATAAAATGGTTAAAGCTGACAAGAGCATTACCCGTGAAGAGAAAAAAAAATGCATCAACTGGGCTTGTAGTTCTTTTTTAAATCAAGAGCAGTTCCTTTTGTGATCACTAAGTGGGAAAGGTCAGCTATGAGGACTTCAGTAAAAGTGCCTGCAAGCTGGCAGAAAGTTCTTCCTTTAATGTTTTGTTTCAAAATTGTAACTGAGAAGACCAGGAAAGTCTAGAATGAATCTTTGCATCCCCCTGTAGGACACTCACACCCTGATAGGAGACTTTGATGCAAAAGGACACAGGTCCAGTTAACCTTCAATATATTTTTCTGCTTTGGAAGTTCTGAGAGGCTGACAATCAGAAACTATTTATTGGCTCATGACTCTCCATTCCAAGGCTGGCAGTTTTCACTGTCTCTGATTTGGTCCAAGGCCTGTTGGAGTTATTTGTATTGCTTAATAGCCATAAAATGTTCTGGCAAACCCCCCAAGAACAATTTTTCATTGATTTCACATTTTGGTCAGGCCAGAATGCCCTTTTAGAAATCTTGCACAGAAATGCAACTATGAAAATAACTCAGGGAAAGGAAAATGAAATGTGATACCTCAAAGGAAGAAGGCACTAGTGACTTCAGTAATCCCAGTTTCCAGAGTGGCAGGAATTAATTATTGAGCCTACTCAAAAGCACATACAAAAATGTTTCTTTTAGAGGTATACTGACACTTGAGCTGTTTCTATTTTCAGATAATTAATTACCATTTGGAAGGCGATAAGGAATGGTGTGTGAGCATGTCTTGAGAAATTTTGTCACATTATGATTTGGGCCTGTTGGTTTCCCACAAGGTATTTGCATGATTCAAGGTTAATCTATGTGGCAACATGACTAGAAGAAAAGTTTTAATGCAATCACAATCAGTTTGAGTCAGAAGAACTTGCAAAAATGAAAGCCATCTAATCAGAAACCAGAAACTTGAAATACAGTCTACAAGTAAATGTTTGACTAGCAAATGAAGTTTCACTGGCTGCTTACCCCACTGTGAAGTTCATGAGTGACCTGTGGGCTGAGGTTTTTGTTGGTTTCAGCATCATGATGTCAGCTGGCAGAAAAAGAGACACATGAGTGTTAAAATGACAAAACCAAAAGGCACAAAACCAATTACTCAAATCAGCTGCGTGAGGTATTCTTATGTCATCTCAGGTGAGGGCAGAGAAGAAGGGGTGTGCTTGTGGGATGGCAGCAACTGTCTTTCTGAGAGACAGGGCTGGGGAAGGAGCGTGGAGGAGATGGAAAACCGAGGCTTTGTTTCTTCCCCAAGGCAATGTATGACTGAGGCCCTGGGTTGAGTGCTTGGCTAACTCGTCTCCTTACCTGGAAGAGTTGCATTACAGCAGCACCAGCAGCTCCTGGGTCTCTACTGATTTACATGTAGGGTGCAGACCCCTGGCTGAGTCCTGTGAGTTACATGATGAGGACATTTGTATTACTGATTGCAGCATGACTATTGACCTGAGGTCATGTCAGGGTCAGGGTGGTCTTTCCTCCTGCCCCTCACAGATATTGCGTTCCCAGCCAGGTTAGAAATCTGGGCTTGTATTTAGGCACTTGCAAAACCCTAACCTTATGGAAAGGTGCTTATGAAAAACCCAGCCTTGTAACTCTCTACCCCTGCCTGTCATGCAGCCTGTCTGGGAAATCGTCAGTTTCTTCCTCCACCATTTGTTGTTATGTCCCCTGAATTTTTTGGTTTTCAGCTGAGTGCAGGAGGTTTTTACGAGTTGCCTCTTACCGTATGTGCAGGGAGGGGGAATGTCCCTAGAGTAAAAGCAAAGTGTATAAAAAAGGGGAAGCTGTGCTCAATGGATCAGTCGCTCGCTCGTCTCGCTGAGCACACAGCTAAGATGCTGGTCACTTCTCTGCTCCTCTCCAGCATCTGGACCATTGCATCAGGTAACTCCTTTGTCTGTTTGTCTGTATCATTACTGTAACGGCGTTAGGGACCTCGGTGGCCCTGCCAGCCTGCTGCTGTGCTGCTGGCCCTTGCAGTCCCCGCCTGGCATCCCCCACAGGGCAACCCCAGGGGTGACACGGCACTTGTGGCACCACACCGCTCACATGGGGCTTCAGCCATGTCACTGCTAGGTGTGCTGACAGCATCCTCTCCTTAATTTACCACCTGAGTATTTATAAGCTGCAGGCAGATGTACAAATTTATTGCAGTTTGCAAATCATAATCTAAGCAAATGTCCAAGTGCTCCCAAGGACCCATATGACTCAAGTTTGATTTCATCTCTGGTTATGTCTGGGATTTGGGTCAGAATATGGTACTGATTTGTTTTATTCAAGAGGGATTTTTTTTGTAGTGATGAACATAGTGCTTGTGGTATCTGCTCAGGCTACCGAAATCATGTTACATTTGTTTTTGTAATTAAAAATCATGTAGAAAAGCCTGAATGTGTTTCAAACTAGCTTCCATGACCATCGTTTGTATTCTGCCTGTGGCACTACTGAAGTCCAAAAAGCAAAATGACTGTCACAGCTTCACAGCTGGCTTCTTGATCTCAGATGGAGATCTGCCTGGCTGTAGCCACAGCCATAGAGGGGGAAAGACCTAAGTGAGTTTTGTCACTTAGGTTATGTAACTCTGGGCACTGCAGACAACCTCTCTCCTCTTTAAACCGTGCAAAGATATAAATTGTTATAAATTGAATTATATATTTTCCAGTTCTGTAACTGTCCCTGCTGATATGTCCTTTCCCATGCTGATGTAAACTTTAAAAACTAGTATCCTAAGAGGACTGTAGATCTGAACTGTCAAACCTGGGAGAATCCATTTTGCTTGCCTATCCTCCTGAATAGTTTTTTCCCCATGTCTATCAACTGGAAGAGGAGATTTTTTTTATTTTTTTTTTTCCTCAAAGGCCTTTATACCATGGTGTTTATGGTATGAAAGCTTTTTGTCCATGGGCCAGCCTTCAGCAGGGTCTCAACTGCTTTTTAGCTGCACAGCCTCAAGCCTGAGACAGAAGGGCAGGTGCAGTTTGCCTCTGGTCCTCCCTTCCTTACTTTTTCCTTCTGGTTTTCTGTTCTCTTGTCAGTCTCTGACAAGTATGGATGCACGATGCATACTGATACACATAATAATCCACTGAGGGTGGATTGCAGAAGGGTGGTGAGAAATGCTGAGTGTGGCACTTGCTTCTCCCCCAGGTGATGTGCAGGTGATGCACAGAAAGGTCCAGTCAGTCCAGGCAGGAGGAAATGTTACTTTTTCATGCCGTATGGTCACAAAAGAAGATGTGCTCCAGGTGACCTGGCAGAAGGAGACAGATGGGGATGAAGACAACATAGCAACTTACAGTATGATAAATGGCCAAAAGATAGCAAAAGGCTACGCTGGCCACATGAGCTTTGCCCAGAGTGAGTTACACTCCTCAGCCATTTCCCTTCATGGAGTCACCCTACAAGACGAAGGATGCTACAAGTGCATATTCAACACATTTCCCTCAGGGGCTGTCACTGCCTCAGCCATTTCCCTTCATGGAGTCACCCTACAAGACGAAGGATGCTACAAGTGCATATTCAACACATTTCCCTCAGGGGCTGTCACTGGCAGGATGTGTCTCAAGGTTTACGGTAAGACTTTGTAATTGTGCATGGGCTGCCATCTGAGGACCAAGTCATTTTCCCTGCAAAAACCTTTCCTGACCACTGGTCATTGCTAAACTGCTGGAGTAAAGGTGGCTCAGCTTCCTCTCTGGTATTACTTCTGATGGGAAGCCAGCATTCAGCAGTTCTTTAATTTTCTTCCCCTTTAAGTCAACAGCAGCGAGATCCAAAAACTGATGCGTAACCCACGACTTCCTCCAAGTTTCCCTGCCCGTGTGCTGTGTTGACAGCTGGCCTGCCACAACCACGAACCCTTTGCTCCTCTACTTCCTTTCCCTGCTTCTCTTACCTCCTAAGTATGGAAATCAGGCACATTTTTTTTTACCCTGCCTTTAGTCTTAAAAAAATCCAAGGTATTCAAAAGGCAGAAAGACATAAGCATGGCCAAAGTACCTGGAAGCTTATTTAGAAGCTATAGCAAAAATGGCAGTAGTTAGGCTGGGCTCAGGAAAGGACTGCAAACAGAAAGGCTGAAATACGGCACAGCTCATGGACTTTGCCCCATGAATATCTTGTGCAGGTCAGTATCAATTAGCTTCAATAAAAGGGTTAAAGAAAAATATGAGTCAAGGTGGGGATATTTGTCACCTCCATATGAAATCATCAGCTAACAAGTACAAGTTAAAATACAGACAAATAGATTAACTGAAAAGGAAAAAGACCTAACAAGTTGTTTAACATTTGAGGGAGACTCTTGGGTTTTGGCAGTGAGAGAGCTGAGACATTCAACACACCCTGAGGACACCCTGTTGGCTCCTGACTCAGTGACTCTGCTGTGGTCCAAAGATCACATTCCATGTGGAAAATATCAGTGTTTGAGACCTTGCTACAGCCATATGACCCCTAGTACCTTCTGCTGACAAAGACACAGACAGATATGCCCACACACATACCAACATGCCAGGAATCCTCTGCAGGGGAAAAAATATGACCTGGGCATGTAAGGGGAAGATGACTTAAGCAATAGGGGGAAGGTGGTGGGGGGAAATAAAAGTGAAACCAAGCCCGGAACAAAAATTCTCTCTCTTGGGAATATCCTAGAGCAGAAAAGAAATTCAGAGATATTCACTCAATATTTCAGATATGAAGAGGAAGGTGTTCCTAAAGATACCAGGCCCTGACTTATTCTGAGGGTAAACAGTGGTTACAGATCACAGGAAAATATGGAAGTGCCTTGCAGAGGGATCCCCTTTTTGTTTTTTTGTTGTTGTTTTTTTTTTTATGTAAACCTTAACACAGAGTTAGATTTGTTTTATTTTGTTGTTTGTTTGGGGTTTTAACCAAGGGGGGGAAATAATTCCCAAAATCACCAGCCTTGTGGCTATGATTCATCCTTTAGCAGAGTACTACTTTTAAAAAAAATATGTTTTTCTTCTGCTACTCACATTCCCACAAGCTTCCCTTCCTGCATCTTGGACAAACCGCATCAACTGAGAAGGGTTTCACTTCTCTAGTGGGCAAGTGTGAGCCCATGGCTCCTGCTGCACCAGTGCAGACTTGTAGGCCACTGCCAGGTCATGGTGGCCTTCCTGAAATGTACTTGATTGAACATGTCCTGGCGGGTCACCATGAACAAACTGTCTGGCACTGTGACAGAAGATTTTGATGCAGATATGATATATTGCATTGAAGCTAGTTTATGGGATGCTACTTAAATCTACAACCTTATTCCCTTAGTCCCCAACTCATAACAGTAGGAATGTCTGAATAAGCCCAGAGGACTTCCTAGGATGGATTGTGACACTGGCAGGAATCTCCCAAGGCTCAGGGAATCAGGGTAAGGTGAGCAAGTCAGTGTCACTAGCTGAAAATGAAACACTGCCATGTCTTTGCCCTCAAGAGGGGACTGCCAGGGAGTTTTTGAGCTGGTAATTGCCTGATTACACCAGCCTTTGCAAGAGGGGCTGTTCCAGGATGGGCATTGTCAATGCGTAACGAGGGGAAGTGAAACCACATAAGGAACTGGATACAACAGTGAAAAAAAGAAACAGGTATGACTGGAGGAATATCAGACCTGCCCGAAGCAAAAATTTCCTACCTGGTAGCAAACCCCATTTAGGAACAGGATTTCAAGTGTGCTTGGTGGGTCTCTTTTGAACAGTCTGCTCCTCTTCCCTCTCTATTTGTTTTGGAAACGTTTTGCTGACCTTCATCATCAAAGAGAGAAATCCAGGAAGGGGACTAAGTAAGCAGGTACAGAGAGAGAGGGGGACATGACACAAGGGAATAATGCACAAGACCTGATGGGTCACAAAATTCCCCAGGGCATTTGCTGGGTCATCTTCAGAGCCCTTCTGCCTTCATTGTAGATGGCATCATTTTCCTAGAAGACTTGAGAACAGCAGAGAAATGCCATCACTGGTTTTTAGACAGGGCTGGAAAAAGGTTCTGTCATCATGAGGAGTACCATAATTCCTTATTTTTCCTAACAGTCTCTCTGACACCACTGTCAAGCCTTTGAACTTAAAAAGCACTTGTGACCTGACAATCTGCTTTAATTGGTGGTGGACTGAGAACTGGCTGAATGAGAGAGCTCAGAGGGTTGTCACCATTGTTGCAGTCTAGTTGGAGGCCTGTAGCTGGTGGTGTTCCCCAGGGATCAGTTCTGGGTCCAGTCTTGTTCAACATATTTATCATTGATCTGGATGATGGAATAGAGTGTACCCTCAGCAAGTTTGCTGATGATACAAAGCTGGGAATAGTTGCTGACACACCAGAAGGCTGTGCTGGTCTGGACAGCCTGAAGAGTTGGGGGGGAGGGCAACCTAATGAACTTCAACAAAGTCAACTGTAGAGTCCTACACCTGGGGAGGAACAATCCCATGCACCAGTACAGGTTATACCTGCTGGAAAGCCACCCTGCAGAGAAGGACCTGGAAGTCCTGGTGGGCAATAAATGCACCATAAGCCAGTAGTGTGTTCTTGTATCCAGGAAGGCCAATGGTAACTCAGGGTGCATTAAGAAGACAGTGGCCAGCAGGTGGAGGTAGGTTTTCCTCCCACTCTATTCTGCCCTACTGACACCACATCTGAAGTAGTGTGTCCAGTTCTGGGCTCCTCAGTTCAAGAGAGACGGGGGACTACAGAAGAGAGTGCAGCAGAGGGCTACAATGATGAGGAGGGGACTGGAGCATCTCTCTTATGATGAAAGGCTGCGAGACCTGGGGCAGTTTAGCCTGGAGAAGACTTATGCAATCAGTCTCTTTTCAGCAGTTTCCAGTGATAGGACAAAGTTCAGCTGGCACAAACTAGAGCATGGGAAGTTTCATCTGAACATGAAGAAAAAATTATTTCCTANCAGTCTTGTTCAACATATTTATCATTGATCTGGATGATGGAATAGAGTGTACCCTCAGCAAGTTTGCTGATGATACAAAGCTGGGAATAGTTGCTGACACACCAGAAGGCTGTGCTGGTCTGGACAGCCTGAAGAGTTGGGGGGGAGGGCAACCTAATGAACTTCAACAAAGTCAACTGTAGAGTCCTACACCTGGGGAGGAACAATCCCATGCACCAGTACAGGTTATACCTGCTGGAAAGCCACCCTGCAGAGAAGGACCTGGAAGTCCTGGTGGGCAATAAATGCACCATAAGCCAGTAGTGTGTTCTTGTATCCAGGAAGGCCAATGGTAACTCAGGGTGCATTAAGAAGACAGTGGCCAGCAGGTGGAGGTAGGTTTTCCTCCCACTCTATTCTGCCCTACTGACACCACATCTGAAGTAGTGTGTCCAGTTCTGGGCTCCTCAGTTCAAGAGAGACGGGGGACTACAGAAGAGAGGGAAGCAGAGGGCAG
>VWZY01007449.1:133811-149747 GCA_013399075.1 Chloroceryle aenea | reverse complement strand
AGGTTGAGTTCTAGTCAAAAAAAAAAAAAGTAACCAAAAATGAAAGCAAGGGGGTGAGGTGAGAATTAATAAATCCTGTCTTTGTCATAAAATGCTTTTTTTAAGCTCACTAACAGTAATAGCAATATCTGGTGAGCACAGGCAAACTGTAACCATCCCAATCAGGACATTTTCTCTAGAGCCCCATAATTATCAAAGGAGGAAGCTGCATTTTGTTCAACCTTCCTGCTATTGCAGCTTAATTTCTTCCTTCTCTGTGAGCGAAGTGGTCAGGGGAGAAGCAGGGTTTGCCCGGTGGTGGTGGTTTGTGGGGAGCATGGTATGGGCAGGACTCAGCCCTGGCTCTCCTCCTGAATGGGCTGTGCAGTGTCAGCCCTCACTGCTCAGAAGGGTCTGCACTTGCCCTTCAGGGAGGGGTTTGGAGAGTTTTAAGAGAGGGTTTCCACCAATGTTTAATCTAATGGGTCTCTTAAAAAAAGAGAAATGAGCCTCTTGCAGAAACAGGGAGTGTGGACATAGGTAAAGAAAAGGATTTTCAGGGGGAAGAGACAAGCATAAAGCTGGGGAGAAAGGTTTGTACACTCATGAAGATTGCAGACATTACCTATTATTATTTTCTACAAACTGGTCACCCCAAAGTGAGGGGAAAACAGGATTTGCAGTTATGAAAGTATCTGATACGTGCGGGATTGTAGTTTCTCTTGCTAGTTAGCTGAACATTGAATTGTGAAAACTTTTATAGACCTGTTTATGAGTCTGATAGGACTAGAGGCCAACTGAAAGAGAAGGATGTGATCTGTTAAAAGCAAAATACTGTACACAGTATTTGTTACACAAATCCAGTTACTAAAATGCAATGCCATAAAATGCTACGCGCTGTGCGGTTTGGCTTCACGTAGCAGTGAAATGACTGTAATCATACAAACTCTATATAATTAACTATTAGCTGGAAAGAAAAGTATGAATTGGATACAAACCACTTTTCAGGGAAGAAACAAATGCATGATGGAGGGATCAGAAGTTTTTATTGCGGGCGTATAACGTCTTAACTGTGGTTCTGAGGTTTCTTTGTGATTATCTTGTCTGCCCTGTTATCTCTGTTAACAATTTGGCATCAATTCTTTGGAGGTTATATTTCAGATGGGTTTAATACATATAATTAATATTTTAATACATACTATCTAAGCTATGGAGTGTTGCAAATTTTGAATAGATCTTGAGAAGGAAAAATAAACTGGTAAGAAATTAAAGTGAAGTAGACTGCTCTATTTTGCTGCTCCAATATGAGTTATATGAAGTGGGTTAACTTTTGCAGTAAGTGGAAGCAAAGAATATTTGCAGTTTAATAGGAATGCTCTGAGGTACTATTGCCACCACTAAAAAAAGAAAACCAAAAAAAGCCTAGGGTTTTTTGCCTGTCTCATGGCTGGGCAGTCATTGTTCTAGAAACCCTGTAAGGTGTACAGGAATTACCCCTGTAGCTCTGGCTGGAGATAAGACTTTGAAGTGTAGCTGAAATGTTGCCCTTCGATGTTTTAAAAATCACTGGCTGGAACAGGAAGAATTATCTTTTACCAAAACCACTGCTGGCAGAGGAACAGGGCTAAATCCACAGAATGAAAAGGAGCTTCTGTTTTGGTGAAAGAAGACTGAATCCATCATTCGGCATTTCTCTGTTGTGTGGTACTAAATACCACACCAGTAAATTTTCTATCAACTCAGACATGGAAGAAAATAGAACCTACTGTTTTTCATTTCATTTTCGGCACTGAGTCCCCGAAAATCAGCTGAAATAAGAGAATTGTGCTAACTGAGTGCATTTTTCTCTCTTGTAAATGAGACACTCAGACCAGACAGATAAAAATCAAGCATTTTTGTTTTCACTTTTAGTATACCAGAAATTACTCATATTTTGGAAGCCTTATAAAGGGCCTTCTGATATCTCTGTTGCTTTCATCTTTACTTATATAAAGCTCTGTATGAAAGGAGCACTGTCCAAGCTGTTTGCTGATGGACTCTGTTGTAGTCTTTACCTCTGAAAAAGACACCTGGAATTTCTGGGAAGCCTGAAGGAATCCTCAGTCTAAGAACCATACACAGTGAAGAGTTTTGACTTCCTTAACTTGTCAAAAACTGTGGTCCTTAAGAACCCTAAGGAAAAAGGAAGAAAAGGTGGTTTGTCTAGAAGAGCACTTGAAATTGTACATGAAAGACTAAGATGCAATGAAAAGCTCACAGAAAGAAAAAGTCTATATATTTAGACTAAAGCGTAGATTATTTTTTCTATCAGAACACTTTTATTTGATATTATTCTTCAAATAATTTATGGAATATCCAGTATCTCCTAATAAACACCCAAGGTTACATTAAAATGTAATGTAAACCAATTTGCCTTGAGCCTTCCTTTTCTACAGGAGTGTATCTATTTTTGTAGGTGAGATTGTGGGTGGGTTTTTTAGCTGCCCCATCAGCTGAGTAAAAAACAATATCTTTGTTTGCTACAGGTTTTCGTCTAAATACCAGAACTTATACACAAATGGGGAAATGTGCTACGTGTACAGTTGTTATACTATCAGCCAGTGCAATACCTCTGCCACAAACAATAGAAAGTTTGTCTTTTGCTTTGCTGTTTCTTGACCCAAATAGTTTGCCTCTCCTGGTATGTTGGAGGTTGCTTCCTCTCCTTGATGTTCTCACACATTTGAAGATGCCATCCTCTTGCCTGGATCATCTCTACTGGGCACCCCTTGACCTTCTCCATCATGGGTAGTAACGGGGCTGAGATGGGAAGCAGGAGTTGAGGAAGAAGGAGAGGAGACTAGGTGAAAGGGGTCGGTGCAGAGCCTGAGAGCAAGGAAAGGGGCTCTAAGGGGAGCCAAACAGAGGAATGATGTCCCCTGGAAATCTTTTAAGTTGGCAATTTATTAGAAAACAAGCTGTTATGACTTGGCTGCTTCCAGGAGAAGCACTTCTCACTAGATAAGCTTTGCAATGAGAATGTTATCTGGAATCTATACCACTCTGTGGCCTCTCACTTCTGCAGAGTGTTAGCAAACTAACTGGCTTGAGAAGCTTGGCCAGTGTGACAACCAAGCTACAGAGAAGATGAGCCAAGAGCTTGGGAAAGTAAATTTGAGGAGTACTTGGAAAGTGTACCACTTAAGTGCATGAGCAAGTGTCTTGTAATGCAAAGTCTGCAGAGTTAATTAATGATGGACAGTTTCTTTTTGCCCCTTGTTTGGTGCTGGCAGGCATGTGATATGAGACTGGCTATGGATAATGCAGCCATGGAAGGGGAATGCTGGGCACAGCTCAGAGATGATGCTGTGGGAAGGAGGTGGCACTGGGTATTGCACTCCATGTTCCCCAGTCAGTTTCTGTTAAAAACTATAAATCCTCATAACTTCCCAATTGAAGTAAACATACTACCAACAATAAACAAAAGCCCTTTTAATGACAATCTTCCTCTCAGAGTGTCTGCACAATATTTGCTGGGCTGATGTGTCTGGACTTGCAGCCAGGAGTGAGCCAACATTTCCTTTCCTCCTCACCCTTTCATCTATAGGCTGTGATCAGGAGCAGGCTGCCCCTTGGTTTCCATCAGAACTGAGAACAACCACCATGAACCAACAAAAAAGGGGAGAAAATACAGTGTTATAAAACTGCTGATGGACTTACTCTCTTCACTGCTAATTCTCCTCTTTGACATCAGTGGAAACAGCAAAACTAAAGCCTGAAAAAGACTGTGGGCCCCCAGAAAGTAATCTTTTCCCCATTTCATCCTAGGGCAGGTCTGCTGATTTTAATTATTATGACATAATTAAGGTCAGATTCTCCACTACTTCTAGTCCAAGCATGCTGCTTTATCTGAAAAAATTAAAGCATTGAGATCTGGCTTGCAAAGGTAGGATAGTTCTTTTTAAACAACCACATCTTCCAATGCCTGTGATAGAGGTCTGAAAAGAGAAAATCAGCACTCCATGTTCCCCAGTCAGTTTCTGTTAAAAACTATAAATCCTCATAACTTCCCAATTGAAGTAAACATACTACCAACAATAAACAAAAGCCCTTTTAATGACAATCTTCCTCTCAGAGTGTTAGTAACCTGCAAACAGTTTGTGGTGATTAATGATTGACCATCTCCCAGGAGGAAACAAGGAGATGCTTCCTCCTTGGCTGGCTTCCCTCTGCCACCACCATAGCTCTGCTGATTGGCCAGGAATGATTTGAAAAAGGCGCAAAAATCATCAGCCATCCCCCTGGGCATGCCAGACACCGTCTGAGGGATGTAAGGAAGGAAGGTGAGCATTCTCAGGCAGTGCTCTGTCCTATTATGCTTTTTCCCCTGCTTTTCTGGGCTGAAAGCTGCCTGCTGCTGCTCTGTGGAGGCTGCCAGCTGGAAGAGACAGCAATGGGTGAGTGGAATACCCTTTTCCTGCACCAGGTTAATTCTGGAACAGCACCAGCCTCTCTTGGTAAGCAGAGAGACCCATAGGCCATCCAGACTGAAAAATACTAATTGGTAACTGAAATGGTAGCTAATAATGTGGGGGGTGGTCAGCAGAAAAATTGGGAAATGCAAGTCAGAGAGAGCACAGGGCAATTTTGTCTTTGGTGTATATTCAGCTCATATATTTCCTTTTAAGTGTTGTTAAACTCCTCAGCACAAGAGATGGAGCAAGTCTGCATTTCCAATGCGTGTGTTGGGCAGTACACACTTGTGTTGGGAGAGGGTGAGGCAGGAGGATATCCCCTTGCAGCCATTTGCAGCCTCCCAGCTGTGGGGGGGCCTGGGCTGCTCTGCCTCCCCCTACATCCCTGCAGGTGCCAGTGAGAGCAGACTGAGGATGGTCTCAGGAGCCAGAGATGTTTTTGCTAGGTAGTTGCTGCGTGTCACATCTATAGAAGATACCTCTGAGCTCCTGGGGATGAAGATGAGCTAACAGCAAACCACTGAGAAGAAGCAGGCAAAAGAGCCTGGGGCTCAATTCTGCTGTGCTTGCTAAGGAGCCTGTGTGCCCTCTGTTCCCATGCCACCTTCCTCCTCACCATGGAAAATGGATAGCATAAGCTAATGATATGGCAGCCACCCATGAGACCAAAGTGTCTGAGGTCTTCTAGTGTGCCACACAGCCTCATGGTGGATTTCCTTGCTCCGGTGTTCTGCAAGCTGGGAACACTTTGACTGGATGCTTCAATGCACTATATCCTTCCCTGAGTGAATTGTTTTTCCTCTTGCTCTTTCTGGGTTTCTTCTGTTCCTAGGTTTGCAGGAAGCTGTGAAATCTGATAGAGTTATTGTAGCAGCCCTTGGTGGAGAGGCAAATTTCCATTGCAACTTCTCTCTCTCAGTGGATGTTTTACAAGTCACCTGGCAGAAGAGAAACGGGTCTTCCTTCCAGAACATAGCCACCTACAGCCTAAAACATGGGCTGAGGCTTATAGGGTCATTTCAGAAGAGGGCATATTTCACTACAGCAACCCTGAAGACTTCAACTATCACACTCCAAAATCTCACATTGGAGGATGAGTCCTATTACAGATGTATTTTTAATGTGTTCCCCCATGGCTCTTACAGCAAAGATATATGCCTCAAAATCCAAAGTAAGTTTTCCACTAACACTTTCTCACTTTCTGGTACTCAGCACAGGTCTGATGTAGTCAGTAGGTAAGGCATTATCATCTCCATGACGTGGAGATTTTCCATGCAGCAGCATCTCCTTGAGAGATGGTTTCCAGAATTGCCACACCTTCCCTCTGAGGAGGTGAAGATAAACCAGGAGAAGCTTTCAGATAAGAAATTCTGTATGGAGATGTGACCCATTGACCTTTAACTGTAAATTTGCCACAGAGTGTAAAAATTACCTTCTATTTTCATCCTCAGCAATTTCTGAGCTAACAGTGGAATATGATTATCACCTGCCCACCAAGGGTCTCCTCACCTTGGTTTGTTCAGCAACAGGAAAGCCTGCCCCTAACATCACCTGGCTGAATGACGATGACCTGGAAAAGTCTTCTGAAATACATCATGTTCAAAATGCAAATGGAACAGTAACAGTGGCAAACAGATTTACCACCTTTGCCAGCCAGGTCCATGCCTTGATCTGCCTCCTTGACCACCCACAAGGAAGGAAAATAAAGGCAGTTTACCCAGAAAAAGTGAGGGAAGGTAGGTTGTGTTTGTATGGAGAGGTGAAGCATATAGTGGGGAGTGCTTACAAAAGGATGTGCAATTGTGGGACTGCAGCTTGTACTTACATAGGGCTCAGTAGGCATTTTTCCAGGAGTTCAGACCTCATGCTAGATAAAGATTTCATGATTTGAAATCATCTACCAACTTGTTCCTGTGGTACCTTTGTATGCATACATATATCTAATAAATAGGTAGATCTGTGTTTACTTATGTGTATATATCTGTATGCTTATATTTCTACATAACCACTGATCTGGGGAGAGAGCAGATGTGGTCAGCTCTCCAGCAGCATTCACAGCTGAAGGGTACCAGCAGGACAGGCCCCTAGCTGTTGAATGCTGGAGAATGACATTTCATATGGAAGATTTCCCAAGGGTATGTCTCATGAAGGATGGGAGACTTTCCTCAGGATAAAACTTCGTTCAGAAAGAGAAACACAAAATGATCAGGAGCAAAATGCTGGCTTTTGGTTCCCCCAAAACGTGGGAAATGAGACACTATTTGTATTTATTTAAAAAATAAAATAATTTCTTGCCTGACACAGTGTTACATTGTTCCTTTCTCTTCTTCAAAGAATAAAGGAGCACAAACTGATAAATATTTCACTTCAGTCCCAACCTCTGGAAGAGGACACAAGACATATTGACATCCCTCTATGTTCTGTGTGAACTCACTATTTTCTTTTTGCAGGTGTTCAGAGAATCACTATCGTCATGGCAGTCTTCACAGCTCTGGTGTCCTTAATCTTGATATATTGCAGCATAAAACAAATCTGCAGGAAACAGAGAAAGTAAGAATAATTTCCATTTTCTTGCAAACAACATTGTGTGCCTATGTTTACCTTGCAGTTTACCTTTCTGTTTCCTGTTGGTGTTTGTATATCCGTGCACTGGAAACTTAGCCAAGTGGCAACAGCATCTTTAAAATAGCAAGAGTCACTCTAAATGCCAGGAAGTTTCTAAGCATTAGGTGACTAGTTAATGGTTGATGTTTTTTTTTTTCAGACTGAAGAGAAGTAGTGTACTCAGAATGCCTGTGGAGGAGAAAGTTTTACATCAAGACCTAAGTGAGAAAGCCATGACCCTACACACACCAAAGGATCAGCACGTTGTTTATCAAAATGAGGTAATGCTACTGCCCAAGTCTTCCAGTAGTTATTCACATCTTCCAAAGCCTTGGCAACACTTAGCAGGAATGTGACAAAACTCTTTCATTGGAACTGGGGTTCTCTCCTGCTGCCATGTCTTTGCTCCATGGTATACACAAAGCGGGTGGAATGGCACCCCATCTAACCTCTAGCAGTGCTGGGGAAGACCTGGAGTGTGAAGGAGAAAAGCTTAGTCAATGGTTAGGTGGAAAGGCATAGAAGAGGTACTGGAAATGCCCAGGAGGTCAGAAGGGATGTCCCTTCTGGACAAAGGTGAGGAAGTGCTGCAGATCTCAGGCACTGTAAGCAACAGCCTCACACAGAACTTTCCATAGAAAAGTCTGCCATGTTGATCACGCAGGCATGAAGGAGCTCTGGAGAGCTGGTGGCATCTGCAAACAAAACCAGGAACTGACCCCTACTAGCCACTTTCCCCTGACTTCCTCCAGGTTCCCTGTTTTCCTTGAAAGGCCTTGCTAGTCCTGTGCTGTTAATGGGAGGCCTCTTTACTTCTCTTTGCTGGATACTGTAGACCTTTGTCATGGTTACCATGCCACGGTTATGTGTGTTTTGCAGGACTGGACACCGGGCTCTTCCCTTCGTAAAAGGTCACCAGTTCTGAAGAGAAACCTGGGAGAGAAAAAAAGTTGCAGGCGTTTGATTTCAGAGAAAGTGGAGAACCTGAACAGCAATGTCCACAGAGTGTTTGATGGGGGACCTGCTGAGTTATACATCAAGGAGCTTGGCTGCATGCCTCTGAAGGAGGACAGAGAGGCAACAGTGTGTGTGGGAGGCCAAATACCGGTGCACCCCTGCTCTTCTCCAGCACAGGAAGGAGAGACATCAGCTCACTAAAGGTGCACCTCCACAGCTCCAGAGGAGCACAGGGTCCAAGGGCAGTTGGGGTGCCCAAACTAAGGACCCAGGGAAGGGGACACCCTCCCAGGGATGTCCCAGGAGATCTGCAGCACTTTTTGAACTGAGGCATGTCATTGTCTAAAGGGGTAGAGACACATGATGGGATGCAGGAGAAAAGCATTTTGGAATTGCCCAGGACTTACTATGGGATGCTTAGGGGAGGACCCAAAGGGGATCTGGGGATAAAAAGAAGACTGGGGAAATGAAGGGATAAAGGGGCAAATGGGTCTGGTTGCTGGTATGCAGGAGGCTGGTCAGTATGCTTGTCTGGCCATGCCCAGTGCTGGTCACCATGTCTGTTCTGTCTTCTTTTTAAACTCCATTTCTAAGTCTTTTCCTGGGTGAGGGACTCCCTAGCCAATGTGCATATGTGTATGGGAGCCTGGTGCCAGCAACTGCAGAGACCTGAGTGAGAGAAACCAAGTGCCAGCCACCAGCATAGATCAGGGTCAGAGCTCTTGTGTTCCTGGTGCAGCACCTGGAGTGCCCACAGCTGAGATGGGATCACCAGCAAGGATCAGCCTGGTGAGCAGGTGACAGGTCCTGAGACATCCTTTGAGGTTTCACAAGTAATCAGGTGGGAGGATCTATGCTGCAGATACAGCAAGACCCACAAAAAATGTACCCAGATCAGTATTTTGAAAAAAGTTATGTTTTTAAGAGCTCAAGCTAGAAAGCTTCCCCTCCAGCTCTCCTTATCATTGCCCGAGGTGTGTTAGAAAAGTCCTTTCAATATATTTGCAAAGGGTCTTCTAACAGCTTGTATCACAGTTCAGCCACAGTGCAAATCACTTTCTTTTGTAAGAGCAGAGTACCCTCTAGTGGGAGAGATCACGAATGGAAGTGAAAACTTCCGTGAGGCTTCCCTTAAAATAACAACTCCGGAGTGATGCTTTTTTTTTCTCTTTGGACTGCCAAATAGTCTTTTGGTATCCAGCTACCCTATTCCAGGTATCAAGAAGTAACCACCACTGTATCCAAAGACATCCAGGGGCAACATAACGAAATGACTTTATAAGGATTCTCCTTCAGCAGTGGAAGAGAAAGTATTGAAAGGGACTGACAGAAGGAACTGTTTTCAGTCCTGCCATGCTATCCTGGAGAAAGAGCCCTTGCAAAGGACCGGGGAACAAAAGGTGGAAATATTCCCAAGTGTCTTCTCCAAGCTGCCAGACTGGCCTGCAATGTATAAAAGGTGTTCTAGAGGAGAAGTGAGAATGTCCAACATTTGTTAGTACCTGGGAAGACATCTCTAGGCTGCACAAATACCTCTGACAAGTTCTGCCCAGGGTTGCCTCTTGAGAGTGATGGATTCCAGGTGGCATGGAAGGCCAATGGCATCTTGGCTTGTACCAGGACTAGTGTGGCCAGCAGGTCTAGGGATGTCATTCTGCCCCTGTACTCAGCACTGGTGAGGCCTCACCTCAAGTACTGGGCCTCTCACTTCCAGAAGGATATTGAGGTGCTGGAGCAGGTGCAGAGGAGAGCGATGAGGTTGCTGAATGGACTGGAGGGAAAGTCTGATGAGGAGAGGCTGAGGGAGCTGGGGTGGTTCATCCTGGAGGAGACTCGGGGGGACCTCATCACTCTCTACAACTCCCTGAGAGGAAGTTGTAGGCAGGAGGGGTGGGGTTCTTCTCCCTGGCAACTATTGACAGGATGAGAGGGCATGGCCCCACTGCACATGGGGAGATTTAGGTTGGATATTAGGAAGCACTTCCTCATGGAAAGGGTGATTAGACACTAGAATGGACTGCCCAGGGAGGTGGTGCAGTCACCATCCCTGGAGGTGTTTAAGGAAAGATTGGATGTGGTGCTTAGTGACGTGGTCTAGCTGATGTCATGGTGTTGGATCATAGGATGGACTTGATGATCTTGGAGGTCTCTTCCAGCCTCAGAAATTCTGTGATTCTGCAGGTAGGTTTCTTGCTCAACAGACTGTTAGAAAACAATCTCAGGTGAAGTTAATAATAAGTTATTCTCTAACCAAGAGTTGCTCAACATTTAAAGGATGACTGTCCCCTGCGTTCTGGAAACCATTTGCTGATTCAGCTTGCCATGCGTGTAGCTCACAATGAGGGCTTCATCTTGACATCCTTTGAATTAGAATTTTGTGAGATTAAATACTCAATTATGATTGTTTGGGTGGGGTTTTTTTGTGGACAGAGATTATCTGTGTTTTTTATCATGGTAGTTGTCCTGGTTTGAGTTAGAATAAACCAATTCTGTTCAGTGATTTTATTTTTCATCTCAGTCTCTGACTAGCTGCACTTTCTGAAGTTAATAGCATCTTTTCTCAAATGGTGTCTGCTTCTAGAAGTGATAATGCTTAATGTTTAAGAGTTACTCCCAAGGATAGGTGTGCAGACCAAGGTCTCTGTTAAATCTCATGTACCATGTTGGGCGGTGCAGAAAGTAAAAGGTGTCACCTGCAGGGGGAAGCAGCCAGGGCAGGTGCCCCTAAACTGACCAATGACGTATTCTAGCCCATATACATCATATTTGGTGTCAAGAGGGATCATGAGGGTCAAGCTCTCTTCTTCAATGACTGGCATCAGAGGAGAACTCTGTCCTGCCTTCAATCCTGAATCAAGTTCCAGAATCCAGCTCCTGAACCTGATTCCCATCTGCTGCTCTGTTCAGTCTGGGTCTTCCTCAGTGCCTGCTCCACAGCATCAGTAGTGATGGTAACGTAATTGCCATAGGGGTGGGGAGGGGGAAGGTAGGGTCAGTACTGGCTTTGCATGTATTCCTTTTTATTATTTTTTTCATTAAACTTTTTCTAATCGCTCAGTCTGTCTCCCTTATTCCCTTTCTCTTCCCCTTTGGGGAGGGAGGTGGGTTAGCAGAAAGCATCTATTACAGGTCTGGCAAGCTGCCCTGACCCTAAACCATGACAGTAGTCATGGACATGTCTCTACAGAGACACTTAGACTGGATAGATGTGCCAATGTTAATGGTATGAGCTTCAACAAAGCTAAGTGTCAGGTCCTGCACTTGGGTCACGACAACCCCATGAAATGCTACAGGCTTGGGAAAGTGTGGCTGGAAAGCTGCCTGGTAGAAAAGGACCTGGGGATTCTAATTGACAAGTGTCTGAATATGAGCCAGCAGTGCTCCCAGGTGCCAATGTCATCCTGGCTTGTATTAGAAACTGTGTGAGCAGCAGAAGCAGGGAGAGGATTGTCCCCCTGTACTCAGCACTGGTGAGGCCACGCCTCAAGTATTGTGTCCAGTTTGAGGCACCTCAATACAAGAGGGATATTGAGGTGCTGGAGTGAGTGCAGAGGAGGGCAACAAAGCTGGTGAAGGGCCTGGAGAATAAATCTTATGAAAAGTGGTTGAAGGAGCTGGGATTGTTTAGTGTGACAAAGCAGGAGGCTAAGGGGAGACCTCATAACTCACTACATAAATGAAAGGTTGTAGAGAGTTTCATACTGGTCTCTTCTCACAGGTAATTGGCAATAGAACAAGAGGGAATGGATTTGAGCTGCTATAGGGTAGGTTTAGACTGGATATTAGGAAAAGGTCTTTCACAGAAAGAGTAGTCAGACAGTGGAATAGGCTGCCCAGAGAGGTGGTTGAGTCACCATCCCTGGATGTGACTAAGCATTGTTTAGGTGTAGTTTAGGGGTGAACTTTGTAGAGTAGGGTTAATGGTTGGACTTGATGATTCCAAGGGTCTTTTCCAACCTGAATGATTCTACAATTCTATGCCATGTATGTGGTCTTCAGTTGTGGCTGTGAGTGGAAGCCATCAATATATGTGCATAAACACAACAACAAAAGAAGGGGAGAGTGAGTTTAACTACTGCTTTTCAAAGATAACTTTTTTCCCCCAGGAAATGGAAAAGGAAAAAAGAAATGTGTAGGCTTAGTGCTGTGAAACAGCAACCAGCTAAGTGGTTCCAAGGCTGCTGAAGGAGGAGAAGAAGAATGGAGTTACCTCCACTCTTCTGGCAGTTGAGTACATGATTTCTCCTTAGTGCAAAAGTGTAGTTTTTCTAAGATTAAAAATTTAGTTTTGGTGATTGAGAAGGAAAAATGAAAATATCATCAAGTGCTCAGGGAAAAAAAAAAAAAAGTCTCACTTTTCCCAGAAGGTCTCACTTCAGGGTTTTTTTAAAACAATTCAGTACTGGATGTTTACAGAGCAGATGACCTGGTTTTTACTACTTTTCAGGGAGGAGTTTGGAAGTACTCTTTGATTCTTCCTGATGAAATAGAATTAACTGTTTCTTTCTGTCCTAGTAATTGTGTTGTTTCCTTTCAGAAGGGACAACATTACCAGTTTTAGAAGCAAAACAAAACAAAAGGCTGACACCAAAGCTGTCCCAAAGCCAGTCTCACTAACAAGATCCAGGTAACATGCCCAAGCTTGCTTTCTTTTTAGTTTGCCTGTCCCAAGATCTGAAGGACGCTCTCTGGGACAGCAGAAATTAATATAAAAATTTTTCATGACTGTCTTGCCTTTCTTTTATGAAATTTCCTGACAATTAACCTGATTTTCTCCCAGTTACTCATCCATAGAAAACTAGGATTTGCACTGTCTGAGGTGTGAATATATTTATTAGTCTGTGTAATATGCAGCACACTTCTGAGTGGGTCTGAAAAAACAGCGGTATCCATAGTGCCTAGCTGCCAGGATGCTCAACCCTCTTACAAAGAAAAGGCACATAAATAAAGATCAGCAAGAGAGTTGTGAACAGCCATCAATACAAAAAGACCAACAGGGTTCCCTGGAAAATGAGAGACAAGGGAAGAGAATGCCAGCTTAGGTATGGATAACTCATATGTACCAAAGATGCACAGCTGTGTAACAATCCCCACCCCTCTTAAATCCATTTAATACTAAACCTCCTTTTACAGCTTCCTTTTTTAAGTTTAAGTTCAGGTCTCTTCCATTTTACGCAGCTATTCTAGAGGTAAAATGTAGAATGTTGTAGAATGTTCTTGCCACATAAAGGGTCCTGGAACTATTCTCTCATTTTATCCCCACCCACATGGTTAACTTTCTCTGCTGGGAAATGTGGTGCAATCTGCACTCAAGAAATGAGCAAGATCTCAAACTGTTACCTGTTTAGCACTTTTTTGTTTTATAGAAGTAAGTTTAGGAGGGAAAAATATGCAATTTATCCTAAGTCACACAGCTGAAGCACTAGCAAAATGACAGCTGGTGGCAGCTCCTCTGGACCAGAGCAGAACTCCTAGTAGACATGTTGGAGCATTCATGAATGAGGAATCATTGCTTGAACAGGCTGGTTAACCCTTTTATATGAACAGAGCCAGAAGGGAGATGAAGCAGCAGAGACTACCTGTGCTGATGTAAACCTCCAGCAGGCAACATGCCTTAAACTTAGTGTATTTCCTTTTACTGGAATCTCTCACTTCCTCTAATTTTTTTTTTCCTTTCCCTGTTAAGTAATGACAACTTAAATCAGTTGTATCATATTCTTTTCCCTAAACTTGTACAAATTTCACTGTTTACTGATTCAAACGGTTCCCCTTAGAAGAGGTCAAAAAATCAAGGGAAGAGCTAAGTAATAAATCACCAGCAGGGTGTGCCCACTCAGGAGGAGGAGGAAAGAATAAAGAATAGACCTCATTTGTGGCAAAAGGGATTTCAGATTGCCTCTTCCTTGTGGATGAAGAAATAACAGGAGAGGAATGAGAGCTCTCTGTCTTTTAGGACAAGAGGTCTCTACTCTTTCTTGATAATTTTAAAGGCTTTGTCATGCCAGAGCATCAGTGTCAACTTGGTCACCACCAGCTTATGGTGGTATACAAAGAACATTGCAAAACTCAGCAGAGATCGCTGAGCCAAGTCTTGTAAAACTAAATAGTTGATGCAAGAGCACAGAATAGGGAAGAAAAGGATTTTTGTGTCTTTTTCTTCTATAAATATAAAAAGATTTTTCATGTTCTGCTATTGTTGGTCTGCCTGAAGTACTTTCTATTTGCCTCTGTCTGCTCTGAGCTTCATTTACTACTTCAGAAATATCCTTTACTTGCTGAGCTCTAGTTTCCTCCCTCTCTTCCAAAGAAGAATCCCTCTTGCTTTCCAGACCTTTTCTTTCTTCTCTATATAAGTTTCTTCTTTCTTCTCTAAGTTTATCCATTCCACTGAAGGAGCAGTAAATTTGGGATAAATATAGACTAACTCAGATGTGAGTTACAGGGAAAGGTAATATAAAATATTGCTCAAGTCCCCTAAATGTCCCCTTTATTTTCATGAAACAAGGGCAAGAAGATGTCCCTGGGACTTCCCTGCCTTCGTCACTTTGATGGCACAAGGCACTTCTAGAAAAATTTATCTTAAGCTGTGTAGTTTGCAGTTCTTTGGAGTTCCCTCTGAAATCCCCTCACTATAGTGAAGGCAAGTTAGCATAGGAGACCTGCTAACATATTTTTCTTGTTATGAGAAGGGTGTAGATTTGTCAGCCTCAAACAACATGTAGTAGATTAGTTGCTGGAGACCTGACAAGCTTTAGAAGGAAGTCATTCTTTACTCAGAACAAAAAGAGGAAGGCTGGCAGAAAGGAATCTAAGTAACTCAAGACCTATTCAGATATTTGTCCTAGATAGAACAAAATGTTGAAAAAGGTAGAGACAGAGCTTGTGCCTTGGTTTGTTAGCTGGCAGAGGAAGGGCTCCACTAAATCGAGCCCAGTGATGGAAGATGTCTCCAAGGACTGCTGTATCCAGCTGAAGGAGTCACTGCCCTGACCTCCAGCCTCCAGTAACAGGTTAGGCCTGATCTGGTGGGAGTCCTGGGGGCTTTCCTTTTTCACTGGTCAAAAGACAATGCTTTATGCACTGAGGAACTGAGAGCAGCAAAACAGGCATGGCTAACACAAGTAAGCCTGGGATGACTTGGGCAAGGTGCAAACACCACTCAGTTCCTTAGGACAGTAGAATACAAACATTCCTACACATATCTGTCTTAAACCAGAAAGGGCTTTCGGGTTTATGTGGGCACTTGGACACTATGTGGACATCTTTGTCAATTAATTTTGGCAGGGGCTTGAAATTGTGCCAAATCTGGTATTTTTCTTATGAGCAATGACGTTTTAAATCAGGAGAACTTCTAGGTCTTGCAAGAGAAATATTGCAACTGAATATGAATGACATACGAACACGTGTGTGTGTGTGTGAAACCAGCTGAAGATACAGCAGATACTGAATGTCCTGTATTGATTGTGAAGGATGCTACTTCTAATTTAATCAATTTGAGAAACAGGCTGTTTCTGTCAAGCCTGGGAGGAGTGCAATAAAGCTACAACAGAGACAACTTGTCAGTGGAAAATCCTGTCGTCTAACAACAGGAAGGTGGCAGCAAGATTGCCTTGCATCACTTGTGCTGCCTCTTTTCCTCTCAGCCCAACAGGAAGGTAGTGAGTGGTAAAAGCAAAAGACCACTCCTAATGATATGAGGCATATCACAAAATCAGTTTCTCATCACCAGTGAAGAGGAAACAGGAAGACCCTGGTGAGACCACCCAAAATGCCTACAGCTCGTGAGTATGAAACTGAGCCTAAAATAACTTGTCTAGAATTTTTTTTATTAAAAAATGACCTTCCATTTCCCCAAGATCTTTCACTGACTTTTTTTTTTTTTTACACTTTTTTTTACAGCCTAACAGCAGAAAGAAAGGTGGTATTTGATTACGTGGCCTGA
>VWZY01007449.1:118511-130673 GCA_013399075.1 Chloroceryle aenea | reverse complement strand
ATTGCCTTCCGAAGTTTGCGTGACGCCAAGCAGTCAGCGGGGACAAGTAGCGCCGAGTAGCTACTGGGACTGGTCGCCAGAAGGTTTTTCAAGTTGGAGAAGTTTCACAGAAAGTCGCGGAGGACGAGTGAGTCCAGCACAGGGATGCGGGCGGCGACTCGGGAGATCTCTGACTTGCAGCTTGGGAAGGTACGGCACGGCACAGCGATGGGTTTGCTTTTTGCTTGACCGNCTTTAAAGACACTTTCCATAGAGTGCAAGAGTTCTCAATGCACGGGTGTAAGAAATTAGGTGAGGAAAGCAAGAGACCAGCATGGCTGAGATGAGAACTGTGACCTAAAGGACAAGAACTGCACGGGCAGTAGAAGCAGGGAGAGGTATCCTGGGAAAAGTATAAGGATACTGCCTGTTCATGCAGGGATGGGGTCAGGAAGTTCAAGGCTTTACTTAAGTTCTTGACAGAAGATATTCCCAAGACACATCACCTCATTTTGCAGACGTTGGCAAAAATCCTCAGGTGTAGGTGATGTGTGTTAGAGAGGTATTTTATGTGAAATAATATTTTCACTTAAATACAACACCAGCTTCAGTTCCAGGCAGGTCTACAGTTTAGTTGTGCTGTGTTGGTATTAACTGATTGAGGGAACAGGAAGCAGGTCAAAAGCTGTTCTCTAGGGAAAGCAGCTACACAACATTAACTTTACCCCTTTCCCACTTTGAAAATATGCTTGTATGTAGTGGGTGCAGTATGCCCCAAAAGTTCCCAATTCAAGGGACAGATGGAGAGTCCTCAAGTCCTCAGAGAAACTGCTTTCAATTTATTCCTTGATATCACAAGTTAATCTTTCCTCTCTCCAAGTGCCACATCTAGTCCTGGACTTCAAGTACATCGTGCTTCTGGCGGATTAATGCGTTCTAACTGACATCGTGCAATTCCTCCCCCCTCCTCCTTGACCAGAGTGCTTTCTTTGGTGTATAATGAGACCTGTCAACATTTTTTGTCTACCCCCAAAACTATGTTTTTCTCACATGACAGAGCCACCATTAATGTTTGCACCCTGGAGATGATCTGTCATTTAGTCTCCTTCTTTTTCTTCAGGTGAAGCATATTTTCCCTTCCAAAATGGCTTTCCAAGCTCTGCTTTTGTGTCTGGCTTGTGCCTGGCTTGGAAAGGCAAATGGTAAGTTGAATTTCTCAAAATCTGCCTGAACATGGTTGGGGAACTTGTTTCTGATTCCTGACTCTTCAACAGTTAGAGGCAAGAATAGGTAAAATACAGATTGCTGGTGCCATTTGACGTAGGTTGGATAGCTGAGGTGTGGAGCTGGCAAATGTGACACAAGACCTCCTGGCACAGCATTCGGAAATGCTCCCATATCTAACATCCCATATCTACAATAACACTGGACACCATTGCTCACCTGAGTTCACAGCTTCTCATAGTGGATCCTCCCCTCAGGAGCAAATCTCTCTTTAGCCTATTTTACTGCTCAGCTCTCTGAGAATGGCCTGATGTGCACTTTGTGCATTGTTTTCCTCCAGCTTTTAGGAAGTAAAAACTGAGTGTTTGCTGAGAGTGGGAGCCATGATATGATTTAAGAGAAGTTAAAAGTCTGCAAGCATGGGTACAAAATAGGATATGTCTTTTCTTTTAAACTGTTAAGGAGAAGGCTAGAGCTTCACCCAATGTAAATAGACGTAACTTCCTTAATTTTTAGGAGGATGCAGGGGAAGGACTATTTTTTTTGGGGGGGTGGGAACCATAGAAACAATAAGTAGTTGGTGTAATTGTTATGCCTGTGGGTAATCCAGGCTGTGGGTACTCAACATTAGGTTACTCAATACATGTGGTATCTGCCTGTTTCACTATTTCATGTCATTGCAGTGGTTCCGCTGGATGAACACAGGAATGTGAAAGTGGGCAACAGTGTGACTCTTGGCTGTGTCCTGACAGAATCCTTGGAAGTTCTGCAAGTGACGTGGCAAAAGGACTCTGAAAAAGCACACGATAACATAGCTACATACAGTACTGTAAAAGGATTAAAGATTCATGAGCCTTATCAAGACCGAATGAATTTCACAAGTCTGAAACTCAATGAGACAAACATCACTTTTTGGCACACTACAATGGACGATTCAGGGTGTTACAAATGTCTCTTCAATACTTTCCCCTTTGGCTCCTTGTCAGGACGTACCTGCCTCAGTGTTTTTGGTGAGGTTCTCTTTAGGGATATGTCTCTAGTGGAAAAAGAGGTATTTTCTCACCCACAGCATTTCCTTGAGTGGACTTGGGAACTGAGTTCAAGGACCAAGAAAAGTTTTTGCTTTAACAGATTATTATAAAACTTGAAGGGTTTGGGTTGAGTGAAACTTTGGGGTATATAACTTCAGTGTAAGGGAAGAAGTAATAAGGGAAGAAGTATTTAATCATGGAGGGGGGATGGGACCTGGCCCAACAAATGCTTCTTGAATTCCTGTGCCGTGGGGCTCAGTGCAAATCCAGTAAGCTTTGCTCTGATAATGGTTAAGCTGCTATTACTGCTTATGACCAGATATTCATTGTGGTGATGGATTGTTTCATTTGTGTGTTGAAAGGTCTCAATGCATCTGTCCGTTACAACATTTCTGGAGGTCATTTGATAGCCATTTGCAATGCTGTTGGCCTCCCAGAGCCCACCATTACCTGGAGCAACTTGTTCAATTCTACTCCTACTCAGGAGGTGGTCAGGCACAGCAATGGGATGGTGTCCATCACCAGTAAACTGGAAGTCAACAGTGCTCAGAGCATCAGTAGGCAGGACTTGTCCTGCAGAGTATACAACATGAATGAAAAAATGGAATTGCCTGTGAAAATGAAAGGAGGTAGGTGAATGATAGAAGCTACTTGGTAGTGTTCTCTTAACCTCTGTGTTTTGCAATAGCGTGTTTTGATAGGAATCTTCTGGGAAGAGGAGACAGTGCTGTGTATGCACCAAGTAGGAAGAAAGGAAATGCTACTTGTGGCATTCCTTGACATCTTTGAGATGATAACATATCGGGGCCCTTTCCAAGAGGGGGGGGAAAAAAGCCAAACTAGTCAGTTAGGAAGCTATGGGTTTTAGAGGCACCATGTATTTTGAAGGAAGTTGAACTTCAGTTTTCACATGGGCCTTCCTAAGTTCTTTGATAATCCATAGGTAAATACAAATATTTGTCACCTGAGAAAAACTCTGTGGGTTGCTCAGTGAACTATGAAGTGGAAATTTTGAAATTAATAACTAGTTATCTCTAAACAACAATTATCCAGCTATTTCAGCTGAAGTTACTACATGTTTTGGTACAATTAACCTATGTATTAAGATGTTTGTTTCGCTGCCATTTTTGCTGACATAAATGCATTGCAGTAGTGGTCAGGGAGGAATAGTATTTTCAGGCAGATGGGAAGGTGATCAGTTGAAGATACTTACATTGGTTTTATGGGGAAATATTAAATACATCAATGTAACTTCTCAATACCTTGTAGTGCTAATAGTTTCTTCCACCGTTCTGTTCTGGTGGAAAGACTTTCACCCCAGTTCTGTAGATGAGAAATAGAAACACTAAAAGCTGAAGTACCCTTCTCAGTTGACACAGTAGCATTGACTTAAGTGATTAAAGACTTATGTGTCTCCAAGTCCAGAGCCTTAAAAGGAAGTCCACTTGGAAGGTAGGAAAAGCATCTTGAGCATGTGCTAATTCCCAAATGATGTGCACAGGAAGTGATTGTTATAGGAATAGTAATAAAGAGTAAGAGCTCACTTTTAAAATCTTCTCTCTAAAATTTCAAAAGCAAATTTGTTCTTAATTCTGAGTGACACTAATTGAAAAAGCATAACAAATCTTTTTTGTCCTGTCTCAAATGCAATATTTGGTTGGTTTGGCCTTTAAAAAAGGAAATGTGTATCTTGGAAAGCTGGAAGCTCAGTTTGTTATTCCTTGACAGGAGAATTAAAAATCAGCTAATAGCTTGTTGTTTTAACAAGAGAAAATCAAATTAATAATTCAACCTAGTTTTGTTAAAAGATATGATAGTTTTGACTTGATTCAAATAAATTTTAATTCAGAAAGCTCAGTGAGCATTGAGATGAGCCTTTGTATTATCACTTTGATTAATGGCAGTCAAATGAAGTGGCTAACCAGGAAGGGATATTTATGCTCAGATGTGGGGTGGAGCTACTTGAAGGCATGAAAACATAGCCTGTGGTCTTTTCTGAAAGTTAATTTAACCTTTGTGACAGTGATGAGTGTTTAAGAGTAAAAGGAATATTTTTTTTATATATTATAAATAAAACTGAAAATTCTGAATGAACAAAAAACTCTTCAAAAAGTGTCAAGACTTCTATAAAGTTCTGATGATGTAGGCATGCCAAATACTGTATCAGGTATGAATGACAATTTTCTTTACCATGGATGAACATGAGCACATCTTTTCTTCACAAAGCATTTTCTGCAGGCAAGTAGGTTTGTCTTTGAAGATACACTTGTTCACCCTTTTGAGCAGTTGCTGCTTTCATGTAGTTTAGCAACAGCTTTCACAATCTTCATAAGGAACCACTGTTACTAATCAGACATCATCTTAGCTCTTTTTGCCCTTTTTCCTATGTAAACCATCTTGGTATTTTTTTGCTGTTTTGTTTTCACAGACGAGGGATCCTTGTGGCTCGGGCTGACGATTACTGTGGGGATTGTAATTGTTGCTGTAGTTCTGATTCTGACTGTACTGTGCTGGAGGAAGAAGCTGTGCAGGAGGAGTTGAAGTGGTGAGGCACTGATGCATGGAAACCAGCAGTCTTCATAGAGCCCTTAATAAGGTCTGTTCGTCTGCAGAGAACAATGAGTCTTTGTTGAGATACCATTAAGGAGTATGAGACTGTCATACTGGACAAGTAAACTTTAAAATAATGTATTTATAGTTATTAGAGGTTGCCTCAGTTGCATGTAGTTTTAAAAGCTCTTTTCTTGCTGCTAAGTGACAATACAAGACTATAGACTGTGAGGGGAGGATTCAAGCAGAGCAGGACATGCTCCTCATAGTTTGCTTTCAGGCAGAAGTCTCAGGAGATGTAATTCAGTGGTCATGCACATTCTGTGGAGGCCCGCAGAAGTCTCAGGTGTAAGTATGCTCAGAGAATTTTTGCCAGAAGAATTATGTTGGAGAGAAACCTGTTCATGCAATGGTGTGACCTCAAGGGAAGGGCTTTCTTCTGGTCTCAGCATCTCCTTGGGTTTTCATGACAAACAGCATATTGTGATGAAGTGCACTCAAACTTGGCAAACAAGCCTGCTTCCTAATGACAAATTAAGGATAAATTGCAGTCAGTGTAATGTCAATCAATGTGTGATGGCCTAATAATGGATCAACTCAACTTTTCAAGGAAGGGGGTCAGTAGAACTACCACCTTGGACTTCCGGAGGGTAGAGTTTGGTCTCTTTCACACCATGGTTGAGAGTCTCAGTTCTGGAGAGCATAGGTGCCCAGGAAGGCTGGGAATACTTTAAGGAAGGAATTCTAAAGGTGCAGGAGCTTACCATCCTCAAGTCAAGGAAGATGGCCTGACAGGGAATGAGACCAGCTTGGCTGAACAGAAAGCTTTGTCTAGAACTCAGAAACAAAAGGAAGGTTTATAGTCTTTGGAAGAGGGGCAACTTATGTGGATTACAAAAACGCAGTGAAGCTGTGCAGGGTTAAAATTAGAAAGGCCAAAGCCCAGCTAGAACTGATCTTGGCCACTGTGGTGAAGGACAGCAATGTTTCTACAGATACATTAACAACAAGAGGAGGGCAAGGGAGAACCTCCATCCTTTGTTGGATGCAGAGGAAAACGCAGTGACCAAGGATCAGGAAAAGGCTGAGGTACTTAATACCTTCTTTGCCTCAGTCTTCCTTAGTAGGACTAGTTGTTCCCTGGGCACACAGCTCCTTGAGCTGGAAGATAGGGATACAGAAAAGAAAAGGCCTTACATAATCCGTGAGGAAATGGTTATGGACCTACTTCATAAGCTGGACACTCACAAGTCTATGGGGCCTGATGGATTACACCCTAGAGTGCTGAGGCAGTTGGTGGATGTGGTTGCTAAGCCACTCTCCATCATCTTTCAGTGGTCCTGGCTATCTGGGGATGTCCAAGTGGACTGGAGGCTGGCTAATGTGAGGCCCATCTTCAAGAAGGGCTAGAAAGAGGATCCTGGTAGCTACAGACCTGTCAGTCTCACCTTGGTGCCAAGTAAGATTACNGGCTGGATGGCTGGGCCCAAAGAGTTGTGGTCAGTGGAGTTAAATCCAGCTGGCAGCCAGTCACGAGTGGTGTCCTCCAATGCACAGTACTGGGGCCACTCCAGTTTAATATCTTTATCCATGATCTTGAGGGGGGATTGAATGCACCCTCAGTAAATTCACAGATGACACCAAGTTGGGAGGAAGTGTTGATCTGCTGGAGTAAGGCTTTACAGAGGGACCTGGATAGACTGGGTCGATGGGCCAAGAGTAATTGTATGAGTTTTAGTAGGGGCAAGTGTCAGGTCCTACATTTTGGTCACAACAACCCCAGGCAACACTACAGGCTTGGGGAAGAGTGGCAGGAAAGCTGCCTGACAGAAAAGGACCTTGTTGCATTGATTGACAGTTGAATATGAGCCAGAGAGTATGAGACCTTATTGCTCTCTACAAATACCTGAAAGGAGGTAGTAGTGAGAGTGTGGTTGGTCTCTTCTCACTGGTGACAGGTGACAGGAGAAGGGGAAATGGCATCCAGTTGCACCAGGGCGGGGTTAGGTTAGATATCAGGAAAAGCTTCTTTACAGAAAGGCTTGTTAAGCACTGGAACAGGCTGCCTAGGGAAGTGGTTGAGTCACCATCCCTAAATGTGTCTAAAAATCATTTGGATGTGGCACTTGGGGACATGGTTTAGTGATGGGTCATTAGAGTTAGGGTAGTAGGGTTCGGTTGAGGTTGCACTAGATGATCTTGAAGGTCTTTTCCAACCTGAGCAATTTTGTGATTCTATTCTTACTTTCTAATAACAGAATGAAAAGAAAAAATTAGAGGAGGTAGAGGCCTTGGACTGCAGAAATCACAGAAATTCAATGGTCACTGGTAGTTTCATTCGTTCTTAACTAGATCAAAATGCTGTGTTTGGCTTTAAATCCTACCAATATATTTAGAGACACGTGCACACATTACGGAATCACAGAATGAAAGAGGTTGGAAGGGATCTCTGGGGATCATCGAATCCAACCCCCTAACCTAGAGCAGCTTATGCAGGAACATGTCCAGTTGGGTTTTGAAAGGCTCCAGGGAAAGAGATTCCACCAACTCTCTGGGCAGCCTGTTCCCGGGTTCCATCACCCTCACGGGAAAGAAGGTTTTCCTCACTTTCAGATGGTACTTTCTGTGTACAGTTTGTGCCCATTGCCCCTTGTCCTATTATTGGGCACAAGTGGAAAGAGACTGGCTGCATCCTCTTGACACTCATCCCTTAGATATTTATAAGCATTGGTAAGATCCTTTCTCAGTCTTCTCGGGGTAAACAGACCCAAATCTCTCAGCCTTTCATCATAAGAGAGATGTTTCAGTCCCCTAATCATCTTTCTAGTCCTCCATTGGACTGACTCCAAGTAGTTCCCTGTATGTCTTGAACTGGGGAGCCCAGAACTGGACACAGTACTCCAGATGTGGCTTCACTAGGTCAGGGCAGATTGGGAGGAGAATCTCCCTCCAACTGCTGGCCACACTCTTCTTAATGCACCTCAGGACACCTGTGGCCTTTCTGGCCAGAGGACCACACTACTGGCTCATGGATACCTTGTTGTCCACCAGGACTTCCAGGTCCTTCTCTGCAGGGTGGCTTTCCAGCAGGTATAACCTGTACTGGTGCATGGGATTGTTCCTCCCCAAGTGCAGGACCCTACAGTTGTCCTTGTTGAAGCTCATTAGGTTGCCCTCTGCCCAACTTTCCAGGCTGTTCAGGTCAACACAGCCTTCTGGTGTGTCAGCCACTCCTCCCAATTTTATATCATCAGCAAACTTGTTGAGGGTACAGTCTAAACACAAATGAGCTTGTGCTGAGAAGACCTTGATAGAGAGCCCTTGAGGCAGAAATCTAGGATTACCTGCTAAAGTGGATCAGAGAGCACTAAAAAGTGCAGGTGCTGCCTTGCACAGTTTAAAAGCCCTTTTGTTGCATGACAGATGAGAACCACACTGGGATGCTGTGACTGCACTGGTGCCTGAAGCAGGAGCAAGGTCAGTCAGTAAAAAATTGCTTGACGAGACCTGGTTGTTCCTGTGTAGATGAGGCTGAGGATGTTGTCATACCTTCTGTCATGATTATGGCCCTTGGATATTAGTGGTTACCCAGGCAATGTCCACATATGGTTCCAGTGATAGCTTCCAGCAGGACCATCTCCATCAGACAGCACAGTCAGCTTTACAGCAGTTTTTCTATGCCCTACATCACCTACAAGGTATCAGGCTTGGAACCCTCAAGCCATTTCACTCATCCTTGTGCCACATCCTGGGTCATGCAAGACACGATCTTTTGTTGTGGAGACACTGCTGTGATGCACAAGAACAGAGCCTACATATTTTGGAAGCTTTGAACAGACCCACCACCACCTTGAAGGAAAGAGTGATACTCAGAAATGCATAATATGTTTAAAGTGAAAGCATTGTGCCTCTTCTTCCTTAGCCTGTTGTATTATCCTTCATCAACAAAAGCAGGGTTTGAGGGACTTCAGTTATTTGTGTTTCTTCCCATTTATTATGGGTTTTGATTAACTGTTATGCCAGGATGTGGCTTTTGCAGTGGGCTCCTAAGTTGGTTAGTCTCTGTTCTTTTAACACATCTAATCTTTAACAGTCTTAGTCTGTATCTTTTCAGTTGCTTTTCAGTCTTGAGTTCTGAAAATGTAATGCAATGACCTGGATTCTTGTTACTTTATCCAGAGTAATTTTGACCAGCTGACCCTGTTCCTTCATGCAGTGACCAGCTTAGGGAAATGTGCAGTCCATCTTCCTGACGTACATGTTTCCCCAAAGGCCTCATTAATTAGTTTGTTGTTAAAACCCATTACTGGTGCAGTTTCATCACTCTGTCATAATCTGATTTTTGGGGTTTGTTTTGTTTTGTTTTGTGGGTTAATTTGTGTGTGTGGCTTTTGCTTTTTGTTGTGTGTTTTGGGGTTTTTTTTAGATGTGGTTTGGTTTGGTTTTGTGGGTGACTTTTTTGTTTGTGGTTTTGTGGTTTTTTTTGTTGTTGCTTGTTTTTTTGTTCGTTGTTTTATTTTTTCCTTGGATGCTCTTTTCTGATTGTTGATAAAAGTTATTCACAACTTATCTTGTGTATGATTCCATTATTACTTTCCTGGCCAAATCCTTAGAGTACAAAAAACACCTGTGTAGCTACAGTAATTCTTAACTCTATGTTTAGAGTATGTTACCACTCCCCAGATACCACATTGTAAAGAGGAAATACCTTACACCTCCTTACCTCCCATCTGAGCAGCACTCTGTGGAACTTAGTCTGGTTTTGCAGTGACTTCTTTTTTTTTTTTCCCCAGTCATCTGTGAAATCTATTTGTGCTCTTTAAAACATTGGTTGTGATTAACTTGAAAGAGAATAACATCTTGCAGAAAACCCTTTTCTGGTTTTATCTTCTGGCATCCTCAGATTGTATTGGAGCAAGGATCAGCGCCTATGTGCGTATTTCTGGATACTCTTTTTGTAACAGCACAATAGAGAGCAAATAGCACTGGCCAGAGGATACAAATGTCTGTCTGAGGCCATTGTCAGGGACTTCAGTACTACTATTATTTATTCTGCACTGGATCACAAGCAAAGCATTTCCTGTCTTGTAAAGATGCCTGGTTTTTAAAGTAAAACAACAGCTCTTTATCTGTGTGTCTGAGGACCCTTCTTCATCAAAGTTTCCTCTCTTCTGCTGTCGAGAGTACACTTAGTCTTTGCTTTGCTTTTATTTTTGTTGGTTTTATTTTTGTTTTGTCCATAGTAGATACCTGGCAGTTGGGTGAAGAGCTGGAACTCAGAGTTGATGGCCCATCCCTCAGCATTTGCCTTTGCTCCGGTTACATAGCGTACATACATTTTGGTTCTCCCTGAAAACACCCCAGGTGAAGTGTCTTCACAATGTTGGGCACATAGTCACTTGTTTGGAAACAAACTGAGCAGCCTTAGTGGAGAGAGCTGATGCAAAAGGTTTGGGAAACTTAAATCTTCATCCTCTGCCAAGCAGAGAGGCGAGTCTAGCTGTGTCTATCACTCAATATATGTGCATTGAGCAGGCCACAATGAATCACCAGATATAGCTTTGCTCATGCTGGAGGTTTCTCTGATGCTGTTCTAGTAAATAATTACACCATTTCCTACTTGGCTCAACTAATAGAGCTTAACACCACTGTAAACCACACCAGGGTAAAGCAGTCTGGTTAAAAGGCCAAGTCCCTGGATTGAAGCAAAATAAAGGCTACTGGTCTGAATAAATTCCTGTGATTTAGGGATCACGTACATGTCTCAACCTGAATGCTTTCCACAGGACCAGTCTGTTTATTTCGAGCCTTGTAGGCTGCTCGTATTTCAGTCTGTCCAGTTAAAAAGCTCTATAGTCAGTTCTTAGGAGCTAGCAGTCTGCAGGGGGATAAAATTCCACACAAGCAGTTTTCTGAAGGCTTGCAGTGGGCTGTGAGGAAGGGCTATTTCAAAAAGGAATATACAGGCCAGAATGGATGTGGTAGTTTGTGTGTGTGTGTTTGTTTGTTTGTTTTTTTAAAGCATTAGTGAGTTGATCTCTCTTGGGTAGGTTATGCATGTTTTACCACATAGAAAGCTTTAGAAATGATCAAATAGTATATTTGTGTTAAAAAAAGCTATAATATCAGGACAAAAAATTCTTTGACCTTGTTAATGAATAGATACTATGCAACCTAAGAAAAGTGAGCAGATTAAGTGAACCTGAAAGAAGACAATTTGCAAGCTGCAAATAGCAACTTGTCTAATTAGATATAAGAAGCAGGTATTGGAAACCTAAATTTTGGTGGCCGAAGATTTCCTGAAAGGTTGGGAAATATGGAAGTCTTCTGCAGAAGATTATAGTTATTTGAGAAACTTTACAAGAACAAGTACTTGTGCATACTTTCCATTGTTTTGTTTATAGTAAAGATATGAATTATTTCTGGAAGAGCCATTACAGCAGTAATCTCCAGTGTTTGTTCAGTTTGGGGAGTGCTGTGTTTCTAAGCTTTGGCTTAAAAATTATGGCTATTTTTATTTTATCTGGATGACCTGCATGGATAAGCAAGGAAATTTTGAAGGAGATTTCAAGTAAGAAAGAAATGTACAGCTCATGGAAAAAGGGACTTGTCACTTGGGAGAATTACAGAGAAGTTGTCAGAGCATGTAGGAAGGCAACAAGGAAGGCCAAAACCCTCTTAGGACTTAAACTGGCAAAGGAAGTAAAAGAGAATAAGAAGGGCTTCTTCAGATATATCAGTGGTAAGAGGAAAAATAGGGAAAGTGGGGGGCCACTGCTGAATGAGGCAGCAGCCCTGATAACTGGGGATGCAGAGAAGGCAGAGTTGCTGAACACCTTCTTTGCTTCAGTCTTTACTCCTAAGACCAGCCCCTGTGAACTCCAGTCCCTGGGTGAAGGGGAGAGAGCTTGGGGGAGGGATGACTCTCCACTGGTCAGTGAAGACTGGGTGAAGGACCAGTTACACAAATTGAATATTCTTAAGCCCATGGGCCCTGGTGAGATGCACCCGAGAGTGCTGAGTNGGACCAGTGCTGGGTCCAGTCCTGCTTGGCATCTTTATCAATGACACTGATGACAGGACAGAGTGTCTGCTGATGACACAAAGCTGGGAGGTTTGTCTGATACTCCTGAAGGCTGTGCGGCCATCCAGCGAGACTTGGACAGACTGGAGAGCTGGGCAAAGAAGAACTTAATGAGGTTTAGCAAGGGTAAGTGCAGAGTCCTGTATCTGGAAAGGAATAATAAATTACACCAGTACAAGTAGGGAGGTGGTCTGCTGGAGGGCATCCCTGAATAGAAGGACCTGGGAGTCCTGGGGGACAACAAGTTCTCCCTGGAACAGTAATGTGCCAGGAAGGCCAATGGTATCCTTGGGT